>CAKJTW010000702.1:0-24191 GCA_917880005.1 Nanger dama
AATCGGAACCCTAACCCTAACCAAAACCCCTAACCCTAACCCAACCCCAACCCTAAACTCTCTTACCCTAAACCTAAGAGTAACGCTAACCCTAACCCTAACCCTAACCCTAAACCCTAACCTAACTCTAAACCCTAAACATAACTCAAACCCTAAACCTAAACCTAAACCCTAACACTAACCCTAACCCTAACCCCTAAACCTAACCCAACCCCTAACCCTAACCCTAACACTAACCCTAACCCTAAACCTAACCCTGACCCTAACCCTAACCTAAACCCTAAACCTAAGGCTAACCCTAACCCTAACCCTAAACCAAACCCTAAACCTAAACCCTAACCCTAACCTAACCCTAAGCCTAACCCTAACCCCTAACGCTAACCTAATGCTAATGCTAACTAACCCTAAGGTTAACCTAACCTAAACCATGACCTGACCTGATCCTAACCTAAACCTTGCCTAACACTAGCCTAACCTAACGCTAACCATAAGCCTAGCCTAACACAGCCCTAGCCTAATCCTAAGCCTACCTAGCCTAGCCAAAACACCTAAGCCAGCCCTAGCCTAAGCCTGGCCTAGCCTACCTAAGCCAGGCCCTACCCTACCTGCCCTCACCCCTTGGCCTGGCCTGGCCCTGGCCCTGGCCCTGTCCTGGCACTGGCACTGGCCCCGGTCCTAAGCCTGTCCCAGGCCCCAGGCCCTGGCCTGGCCTGGACCTGGCCTGGCCTGGCACTGGCACTGGGGCCTGGCTCTAGGCCTGCCTGGCACCAGCCCCTGGCCTGGCCTGGCCCCGGCCCTGGCCCCAGGGCCCGGCCCAAGGCCTGGCCCCAGGCCTGGCCTGGTTCTGGCCTGGCCAAGGCCCTGGCCGTGGCCTGGCCTGGCACAGGCCCTGGGCCTCTTCCTGGCCTGGGCCTGGGGTGGCATGAGGCCTGGGCCTGGCCAGGCCCTGGCCCCAGGCCCTGGCCTGGGCCTAGGCCAGGCCCTGGCCTGGGCCTGGCCTGGCCTGGCCTGGCCCTGGCCTGGCCTGGCCTGGGCCTCTTCCTGGCCTGGGCCTGGGTGGCGGCTGGCTCTGGCCCTGGCCTGGCCTGTTGGTGAGGCCAGGCCCTGGCCTGGGCCTGGCCTGGCCTGGCCTGGCCTGGGCCTGGGGTGGCGCTGGCCTGACCTAGGCCTGGCCTGGTTCTGGCCTGGCCAAGGCCCTGATCGGACCTGGCCTGGCCAAGGCCCTGGCCTGGCCTGGCCTGGCCTGGGCCTCTTCTTGCCTGGGCCTAGGTGTGGCCTGGCCTGGCCTGGCCTGGCCTGGCCTGGCCTGGCCTGGCCTGGCCCTGGCCTGGCCCCTGGGCCTAGGCCTGGGCCTGGGCCTGGCACTGGCCTGGCTCTGGCCTAGGCCTGGCCCCAGCCCTGGCCTGGCCTGGCCTGGCACTGGCCTGGCCTGGCTTTTTTTTACCCTGGCCTGGCCCTGGCCATGGCCTGGCCTGGCACTGGCACTGGCCATGGCCTGGCCTGGCCTGGCCTGGCCTGGCCTGGCCTGGCCTGGCCTGCCCTGGCCTGGCCTGGCCTGGCCTGGCCTGGCCTGGCCTGGCCTGGCCTGCCTGGCCTGGCCTGGCCTGGCCTGGCCTGGCCTGGCCCTGCCCTGGCCCTGCCTGGCCTGGGCCTGGGCCTGGCCTGGCCTGGCCCTGGTGAGCCAGGCCCTGGCCGGACCCCAGGCCCTGGCCTGGCCTGGGCCTGGGTGGCGCTGGCCTGGCCTAGGCCAGGTCCTGGGCCTGGCCTGGCCTGGCCCCTGGCCTGGCCTGGCCTGGCCTGGCTGGCTGGCCTGGTGCTAGTGCTGGCCTAGGTTGGCCTGGCCTAAGCCATGACCTGACCTGGTCCTGGCCTAGGCCTTGCCTGGCACTGGCCTTGTCCTGGCACTGGCACTGGCCCCGGTCCTGAAGCCTGTCCCAGGCCCCAGGCCCTGGCCTGGCCTGGACCTGGCCTGGCCTGGCACTGGCTAGCTAGGCCTGGCTCCTGGCCTGCCTGGCCTGGCCCTGGCCTGGCCTGGCCTGGCCCTGGCCCCCAGGCCTGGCCCAAGGCCTGGCCCAGGCCTGGCCTGGTTCTGGCCTGGCCAAGGCCCTGGCCGTGGCCTGGCCTGGCACAGGCCCTGGGCCTCTTCCTGGCCTGGGCCTAGGTGGCATGAGGCCTGGCCTGGCCAAGGCCCTGGCCCCAGGCCCTGGCCTGGGCCTAGGCCAGGCCTGGCCTGGCCTGGCCTGGCCTGGCCTGGCCTGGCCTGGCCTGGCCTGGCCTGGCCTGGCCCTGGCCTTCTGGCCTGGCCTGGCCTGGGTGGCGGCTGGCTCTGGCCTGGCCTGGCCTGGCCTAGTGGCCTGGCCCTGGCCCTGGCCTGGCCTGGCCTGGCCTGGCCTGGCCTGGCCTGGGCCTGGCCTGGCCTAGGCCTGGCCTGGTTCTGGCCTGGCCCAGGCCCTGATCGGACCTGGCCTGGCCTGGCCCTGGCCTGGCCTGGCCTGGCCTGGGCCTCTTCTGGCCTGGGCCTGGCGTGGCCTGGCCTGGCCTGGCCTGGCCTGGGCCTGGCCTGGCCTGGCCTGGCCTGCCTGGGGCCCCAGGCCTGGGCCTGGGCCTGGCCTGGCTCTGGCCTGGGCCTGGCCCAGGCCTGGCCTGGCCTGGCCTGGCCTGGGCCTGGCCTGGCCTGGCTTTTTTTTGGCCTGGCCTGGCCATGGCCATGGCCTGGCACTGGCACTGGCCATGGCTGGCCTGGCCTGGGCCTGGCACTGGCCTGGCCTGGCCTGGCCTGGCCTGGCCTGGCCTGGCCTGGCCCTGCCTGGCCTGGCCTGGCCTGGCCCTGGCCTGGCCTGGCCTGGCCTGGCCTGGCCTGGCCTGGCCTGGCCTGGCCTGGCCTGGCCTGGCCTGGCCTGGCCTGCCTGCCTGGCCTGGCCTGGCCTGGCCTGGCCCAGGCCTGGCCTGGCCTGGCCTGGCCTGGCCTGGCCTGGCCTGGCCCTGGCTGGCCTGGCCTGGCCTGGCCTGGCCTGGCCTGGGCTGGCCTGGCCTGGCCTGGCCTGGCCTGGCCTGGCCTGGCCTGGCCTGGCCTGGCCTGGCCTGGCCTGGCCTGGCCTGGCCTGGCCTGGCCTGGCCTGGCCTGGCCTAGGCCTGGCCTGGCCTGGGCCTGGCCTGGCTCTGGCCTGGGCAGCAGCAGTAAGGCTAGTAGTGTGCTGGCCTTGGCCTAGGCCTGGCCCCAGCCCTGGCCCTGCCTGGCCCTGCCTGGCCTGGCCTGGGCCTGGCCTGGCCTGGCCTATTGGTGAGGCCAGGCCCTGGCCGGGCCGGCCTGGCCTGGCCTGGCCTGGCCTGGCCTGGGCTGGCCCTGGCCTGGCCTGGCCTGGCCTGGCCTGGCCTGGCCCTGGCCTGGCCTGGCCCTGGCCTGCCTGGCCTGGCCTGGCCTGGTGCTGGCCTGGCTGGCCTGGCTGGCCTGGCCTGGTTGGCCTGGCCTGGCCTGGCCTGACCTGGCCTGGCCTGGCCTTGCCTGGCCCTGGCCTGGCCTGGCCTGGCCTGGGCCTGGCCTGGCCTGGCCTGGGCCTGGCCTGGCCTGGGCCCTGGCCTGGCCTGGCCTGGCCCAAGGCCTGGCCTGGCCTGGCCCTGGCCTGGCCTGGCCTGGCCTAGGCCTGGCCTGGCCTGGCCTGGCCTGGCCCTGGCCTGGCCTGGCCTGGCCCTGGCCCTGGCCCTGGCCTGTCCTGGCACTGGCACTGCCTGGTCCCAGGCCTGTCCCAGGCCCAGGCCCTGGCCTGGCCTGGACCTGGCCTGGCCTGGCACTGGCACTAGGCCTGGCCCTGGCCTGCCTGCCTGCCTGCCCTGGCCTGGCCTGGCCTGGCCTGGGCCTGGCCTGGCCCGCCTGGCCCAGGCCTGGCCCCCCAGGCCTGGCCCTGGCCTGGCCCTGGCCTGGCCTGGCCTGGCCTGGCCCTGGCCCTGGCCTGGCCTGGCCTGGCCTGGCACAGGCCTAGGCCTCCTGGCCTAGGCCCAAGGTGGCCAGGCCTGGCCTGGCCAGGCCCTGGCCCAGGCCTGGCCTAGGCCTGGCCAGGCCTGGCCTAGGCCTGGGCCTGGCCTGGCCTGGCCCTGGCCTGGCCTGGCCTGGGCCTGCTCTGGCCTAGGCCTGGGTGGCTGGCTCTGGCTCTGGCCTGGCCTGGCCTGGTGGGCCAGGCCTGGCCTGGGCCTGGCCTGGCCTGGCCTGGGCCTGGGTGGTGGCTGGCCTGGCCTAGGCCTGGCCTGGTTCTGGCCTGGCCAAGGCCCTGATCGGACCTGGCCTGGCCAGGCCCTGGCCTGGCCTGGCCTGGCCTGGCCTGGGCCTCTTTTGCTGGCTTGCCTAGGCCTGGGTGCCTGGCCTGGCCTGGCCTGGCCTGGCCCTGGCCTGGCCTGGCCTGGCCTGGCCTGGCCTGGCCTGGGCCTGGCCTGGCCTGGCCCTGGCCTGGCTCTGGCCTGGGCCTGGCCTGGGCCTGGCCTGGCCTGGCCTGGCCTGGCCTGGCCTGGCCTGGCCTGGCCTGGCCTGGCCTGCCTGGCCTGGCCTGGCCCTGGCCTGGCCTGGCCTGGCTGGCTGGCCTGGCCTGGCCTGGCCTGGCCTGGCCTGGCCTGGCCTGGCCTGGCCTGGCCTGGCCTGGCCTGGCCTGGCCTGGCCTGGCCTGGCCTGGCCTGGCCTGGCCTGGCCTGGCCTGGCCTGGCCTGGCTGGCCTGGCCTGGCCTGGCCTGCCTGGCCTGGCCTGGCCTAGGCCAGGCCCTGGCCTGGCCCTGGCCAAGGCCCTGGCCTGGTCCTGGCACTGGCTCTGGCCTGGCCTGGCCTGGCCTGGGCCTCTTGTGGCCTGGGCCTGGGTGGCCTGGCCTGGCCTGGCCTGGCCTGGCCTGGCCTGGCCTGGCCTGGCCTGGCTCTGGCCTGGCCTGGCCTGGCCTGGCCTGGCCTGGCCTGGCCTGGCCTGGCCCTGGCCTGGCTCTGGCCTGGCCTGGCCTGGCCTGGCCTGGCCTGGCCTGGCCTGGGCCTGGCCCTGGCCTGGCCCAGGCCTGGCCTGCCTGGGCCTGCCTGGCCTGGCCTGGCCTGGCCTGGCCTGGCCTGGCCTGGCCTGGCCTGGCCTGGCCTGGCCCTGGCCTGGCCTGGCCAGGCCCAGGCCTGGCCGGGCCCCAGGCCTGGCCTGGCCTAGGCCTGGGGCTGGCCTGGCCTGGCCTGGCCTGGCCTGGCCTGGCCTGGCCTGGCCTGGCCTGGCCTGGCCTGGCCTGGCGCTGGCCTGGTGCTGTGCTGGCCTGGGTTGGCCTGGCCTAGGCCATGACCTGACCCTGGTCCTGGCCTAGGCCTTGCCTGGCACTGGCCTGGCCTGGCGCTGACCATAGGCCTGGCCTGGCACAGGCCTGCCTGGCCCTGGCCTGGCCTGCCTGGCCTGGCCTGGCCTGGCCTGGCCCAGGCCTGGCCTGGCCTGGCCCTGGCCTGGCCTGGCCTGGCCTGGCCCTGGCCCTGGCCTGGCCTGGCCTCCCTGGCCTGGCCTGGCCTGGCCCTGGCCCTGGCCTGTCCTGGCACTGGCACTGGCCCCTGGTCCTGGCCTGTCCCCAGGCCAGGCCTGGCCTGGCCTGGACCTGGCCTGGCCTGGCCTGCCTGGCCCTGGCCTGGCTCTGGCCTGCCTGCCTGGCCTGGCCCTGGCCTGGCCTGGCCTGGCCTGGCCCCAGGCCTGGCCCCAAGGCCTGGCCCAGGCCTGGCCTGGTTCTGGCCTGGCCAAGGCCCTGGCCGTGGCCTGGCCTGGCACAGGCCTGGGCCTCTTCCTGGCCTGGGCCTGGGGTGGGCATGGGCCTGGCCTGGCCAAGGCCCTGGCCCAGGCCTGGCCTAGGCCTAGGCCAGGCCTGGCCTGGGCCTGGCCTGGCCTGGCCTGGCCTGGCCTGGCCTGGCCCTGGCCTCTGCCTGCTGGCCTGGCCTGGCCTGGCCTGGCTCTGGCTCTGGCCTGGCCTGGCCTGGCCTGGCCTGGCCTGGCCTGGCCTGGCCTGGCCTGGCCTGGCCTGGCCTGGCCTGGCCTGGCCTGGCCTGGGCCTGGCCTGGCCTGGCCTGGCCTGGCCTGGCCCTGGCCTGGCCCTGGCCCTGGCCTGGCCTGGCCTGGCCTGGCCTGGCCTGGCCTGGCCTGGCCTGGCCTGGCCTGGCCTGGCCTGGCCTGGCCTGGCCTGGCCTGGCCTGGCCTGCTGGCCTGGCCTGGCCTGGCCTGGCCTGGCCTGGCCTGGCCTGGCCTGGCCTGGCCTGGCCTGGCCTGGCCTGGCCTGGGCCTGGCCTGGCCCTGGCCTGGGCCTGGCCTGGCCTGGCCTGGCCTGGCCTGGCCTGGCCCTGGCCTGGCCCTGCCTGGCCTGGCCATGGCCATGGCCTGGCACTGGCACTGGCCATGGCGCTGGCCTGGGCCTGGCCTGGCCTGGCCTGGCCTGGCCTGGCCCTAGGCCTGGCCTGGCCTGGCCTGGCCTGGCCCTGGCCTGGCCTGGCCTGGCCTGGCCTGCCTGGCCTGGCCTGGCCTGGCCTGGCCTGGCCTGGCCTGGCCCTGGCCCTGGCCTGGCCTGGCCTGGCCTGGCCCTGGCCTGGCCTGGCCTGGCCAGGCCTGGCCTGGCCTGCCCTGGCCCTGGCTCTGGCCTGGCCTGGCCTGGCCTGGCCTGGCCTGGCCTGGCCTGGCCTGGCCTGGCCTGGCCTGGCCTGGCCTGGCCTGGCCTGGCCTGGCCTGGCCTGGCCTGGCCTGGCCTGGCCTGGCCTGGCCTGGCCGGCCTGGGCCTGGCCTGGCCTGGCCTGGCCTAGGCCTGGCCTGGCCTGGGCCTGGCCTGGCTCTGGCCTGGGCATGACAGTAAGGCTAGTGGTGCTGGCCTTGGCCTTGGCCTGGCCCCTGCCTGGCCCTGCCTGGCCCTGCCTGGCCTGGCCTGTGGCCTGGCCTGGCCTGGCCTATTGGTGGGCCAGGCCCTGGCCGGGCCCAGGCCTGGCCTGGCCTAGGCCTGGCGTGGCCTGGCCTGGCCTGGTGGCCTGGCCTGCCTGGCCTGGCCTGGCCTGGCCTGGCCTGGCCTGGCCTGGCCTGGCCTGGCCTGGCCTGGCCTGGTGGCTGGCCTGGGTGCTGGCTGGCCTGGGTTGGCCTGGCCTACCTGGCCCTGGTGCCTGCCTGTCCTGGCCTGGCCTGCCTGGCCTGGCCTGGCCTGGCCCTGGCCTGGCCTAGGCCTGGCCCTGGCCCTGGCCTGGCCTGGGCCTGGCCTGGCCTGGCCAGGCGGCTAGGCCAGGCCTGGCCCTGGCCTGGCCTGGCCTGGCCTAGGCCTGGCCCTGGCCTGGCCTGGCCTGGCCTTGGCCTGGCCTGGCCCTGGCCCTGGCCCTGTCCTGGCACTGGCACTGGCCCCGGTCCTAGGCCTGTCCCAGGCCCAGGCCCTGGCCTGGCCTGGACCTGGCCTGGCCTGGCACTGGCACTGGGCCTGGCTCTAGGCCTGCCTGCCGGCCTGGCCTGGCCTGGCCTGGCCTGGCCCTGGCCCAGCCCAGGCCCGGCCAGGCCTGGCCCTGGCCTGGCCCTGGCCTGGCCTGGCCCTGGCCTGGCCTGGCCTGGCCTGGCCCTGGCTTGGCCTGGCCTGGCCTGGGCCTGGCAGGCTGGCTGGCAGGCCTGGCCTGGCCTGGCCAGGGCCCAGGCCCTGGCCTGGGCCTGGCCTGGCCTGGCCCAGGCCTGGCCTGGCCTGGCCTGGCCTGGCCTGGCCTGGCCTGGCCTGGCCTGGCCTGGCCTGGCCTGGCCTGGGCCTCTGGCCTGGCCTGGCCTGGCCTGGCCTGGCTCTGGCCTGGCCTGGCCTGGCTGGGCCAGGGCCTGGCCTAGGCCTGGCCTGGCCTGGCCTGGGCCTGGGTGGCCTGGCCTGGCCTAGGCCTGGCCTGGTTCTGGCCTGGCCAAGGCCCTGGTGGGACCTGGCCTGGCCAAGGCCCTGGCCTGGCCTGGCCTGGCCTGGGCCTCTTCTTGCCTGGGCCTGGGTGTGGCTGGCCTGGCCTGGCCTGGCCTGCTGGCCTGGCCTGGCCTGGCCTGGCCTGGCCAGGCCCTGGGCCTGGCCTGCTGGCCCTGGCCTGGCCTGGCCTGGCCTGGCCCTGGCCTGGCCTGGCCTGGCCTGGCCTGGCCCTGGCCTGGCCTGGCCTGGCCTGGCCTGGCCTGGCCTGGCCTGGCCTGGCCTGGCCTGGCCCTGGCCTGGCCTGGCACTGGCCCTGGCTGGCCTGGGCCTGGCCCTGGCCTGGCCTGGCCTGGCCTGGCCTGGCCTGGCCTGGCCTGGCCTGGCCTGGCCTGGCCTGGCCTGGCCTGGCCTGGCCTGGCCTGGCCTGGCCTGGCCTGGCCTGGCCTGGCCTGGCCTGGCCTGGCCTGGCCTGGCCTGGCCTGGCCTGGCCCTGGCCTGGCCTGGCCTGGGCCAGGCCTGGCCTGGCCCTGGCCCTGGCCTGGTCCTGGCCTGGCCTGGCTCTGGCCTGGCCTGGCCTGGCCTGGCCTGGGCCCTTGTGGCCTGGGCCTGGGTGGCCTGGCCTGGCCTGGCCTGGCCTGGCCTGGCCTGGCCTGGCCTGGCCTGGCCCTGGCCTGGCCTGGCCTGGCCTGGCCTGGGCCTGGCCTGGCCTGGCCTGGCCTGGCCTGGCCTGGCCTGGCCTGGCCTGGCTCTGGCCTGGGCTGGCAGTAAGGCCTGGTGCTGCTGGGCCTGGCCCTGGCCTGGCCTGGCCTGGCTGCCTGGCCTCCTGCCTGGCCTGGCCTGGCCTGGCCTGGCCTGGCCTGGCCTGGCCTGGCCTGGTGAGCCAGGCCCTGGCGGGCCCCAGGCCTGGCCTGGCCTAGGCCTGGCCTGGGTGGCCTGGCCTGGCCTAGGCCAGCCTGGCCTGGCCTGGCCTGGCCGCCTGGCCTGGCCTGGCCTGGCCTGGCCTGGCCTGGCCTGGCTGGCTGGCTGGCTATGCTGGCCTGGGTTGGCCTGGCCTAGGCCATGACCTGACCCTGGTCCTGGCCTGGGCCTGGCCTTGCCTGGCCTGGCCTGGCCTGGCGCTGACCATAGGCCTGGCCTGGCACAGGCCTGGCCTGTCCTGGCCTGGCCTGGCCTGGCCTGGCCTGGCCAAGGCCCAGGCCCAGGCCTGGCCTGGCCTGGCCTGGCCTGGCCTGGCCTGCCTGGCCTGGCCTGGCCTGGCCTGGCCTGGCCTGGCCTGCCTGGCCTGGCCTGGCCTGGCCCTGGCCTGGCCTCCTGGCACTGGCACTGGCCCTGGTCCTGGGCCTGTCCCAGGCCCAGGCCCTGGCCTGGCCTGGACCTGGCCTGGCCTGGCTCCTGGCCTAGGCCTGGCTCTGGCCTGCCTGGCCTGGCCTGGCCTGGCCTGGCCTGGCCTGGCCCCAGGCCTGGGCCTGGCCTGGCCCCAGGCCTGGCCTGGTTCTGGCCTGGCCAAGGCCCTGGCCGTGGCCTGGCCTGGCCCAGGCCTGGGCCTCTTCCTGGCCTGGGCCTGGGTGGCCTGGCCTGGCCTGGCCAAGGCCCTGGCCCCAGGCCTGGCCTGGGCCTAGGCCAGGCCCTGGCCTGGGCCTGGCCTGGCCTGGCCTGGGCCTGGCCTGGCCTGGCCTGGCCTGGGCCTCTGGCCTGGCCTGGCCTGGCCTGGCTCTGGCTCTGGCCTGGCCTGGCCTGGCCAGGCCTGGCCTGGCCTGGCCTGGCCTGGCCTGGCCTGGCCTGGCCTGGCCTGGCCTGGCCTGGCCTGGCCTGGCCCTGGCCTGGCCTGGCCTGGCCCTGGCCTGCCTGGGCCCTGGCCTGGCCTGGCCTGGCCTGGCCTGGCCTGGCCTGGCCTGGCCTGGGCCTGGCCTGGCCTGGCCTGGCCTGGCCTGGCCTGGCCTGGCCTGGCCTGGCCCTGGCCTGGCCTGGCCTGGCCTGGCCTGGCCTGGCCCTGGCCTGGGCCTGGCCTGGCCTGGCTCTGGCCTGGGCCTGGCCCAGGCCTGGCCCTGGCCTGGCCTGGCCTGGCCTGGCCTGGCCTGGCCTTTTGGCCTGGCCTGCCTGGCCATGGCCTGGCCTGGCCTGGCACTGGCCATGGCGCTGGCCTGGGCCTGGCACTGGCCTGGCCTGGCCTGGCCGCCCTGGGCCTGGCCCTGGCCTGGCCTGGCCTGGCCTGGCCTGGCCTGGCCTGGCCTGGCCTGGCCTGGGGTGGCCTGGCCTGGCCTGGCCTGGCCTGGCCTGGCCCTGGCCTGGCCTGGCCTGGGCCTGGCCTGGCCTGGGCCCTGGCCTGGCCTGGGCTGGCTGCCCTGGGCCTGGCCTGGCCTGGCTCTGGCCTGGCCTGGCCTGGCCTGGCCTGGCCTGGGCTGCCCTGGCCTGGGCCTGGCCTGGCCTGGCCTGGCCTGGGCCTGGCCTGGCCTGGCCTGGCCTGGCCTGGCCTGGCTGGCCTGGCCTGGGCCTGGCTGGCCTGGCCTGGCCTGGCCTGGCCTGGCCTGGCCTGGCCTGGCCTGGCTCTGGCCTGGGCATGACAGTAAGGCTAGTGGTGGTGCTGGCCTTGGCCTGGGCCTGGCCCTGGCACCTGGCCCTGCCTGGCCCTGCCTGGCCTGGCCTGGGCCTGGCCTGGCCTGGCCTGGCCTGGTGAGGCCAGGCCCTGGCCCGGGCCCTGGCCTGGCCTGGCCTGTGGCCTGGTGGCCTGGCCTGGCCTGGCCTAGGCCTGGCCTGGCCTGGCCTGGCCTGGCCTGGCCTGGCCTGGCCTGGCCTGGCCTGGCCTGGCCTGGCTGGCTGGCTGGCCTAGGGTTGGCCTGGCCTGGCCTGGCCTGGCCTGGGCCTGGCCTGGCCTGCCTGGCCTGGCCTGGCCTGCCTGGCCTGGGCCTGGCCTAGGCCTGGCCTGGGCCTGGCCTGGCCTGGCCTGGCCTGGGCCTGGCCTGGCCTGGCCTGGCCTGGCCTGGCCTGGCCTGGCCAGGCCTGGCCTGGCCTGGCCTGGCCCTGGCCTGGCCTGGCCTGGCCTGGCCTGGCCTGGCCTGGCCTGGCCCTGGCCTGGCCCTGGCCTGGCCCTGGCCTGGCCTGGCCTGGCCCTGGCCTGGCCCTGGCCCTGGCCTGGCCTGGCCCTGGCCTGGCCTGGCCTGGCCTGGCCTGGCCTGGCCTGGCCTGCCTGGCCTGGGCCTGGCCCTGGCCCTGGCCTGGCCTGGCCCTGGCCCAGGCCCAGGCCTGGCCCTGGGCCTGGCCCTGGCCCTGGGCCTGGCCTGGCCTGGCCTGGCCTAGGCCTGCCTGGCCTGGCCTGCCCTGGCCTGGGGCCTGGCCCTGGCTGGCCTGGCCTGGCCCTGGCCTGGCCTGGCCAGGCCTGGCCTGGGCCTGGCCCTGGCCTGGCCTGGCCTGGCCTGGCCCTGGCCTGGCCTGGCCTGCCTGGCCTGGCCTGGCCTGGCCCTGGCCTCCTGGCCTGGCCTGGCCTGGGCCTGGCCTGGCCTGGGCCTGGCCTGGCCTGGCCTGGCCTGGCCCTGGCCCTGGCCTGGCCTGGCCTGGCCTGGCCTGGCCTGGCCTGGCCTGGCCTGGCCTGGCCTGGCCTGGCCTGGCCTGGCCTGGCCTGGCCTGGCCTGGGCCTGGCCTGGCCTGGCCTGGCCTGGCCTGGCCTGGCCTGGCCTGGCCTGGCCTGGCCTGGCCTGGCCTGGCCTGCCCTGGCCTGGCCTGGCCTGGCCTGGCCTGGCCTGGCCTGGCCTGGCCTGGCCTGGCCTGGCCTGGCCCTGGCCTGGCCTGGCCTGGCCTGGGCCTGGCCTGGCCTGGCCTGGCCTGGCCTGGCCTGGCCTGGCCTGGCCTGGCCTGGCCTGGCCTGGCCTGGCCTGGCCTGGCCTGGCCTGGCCTGCCTGGCCTGGCCTGGCCTGGCCTGGCCTGGCCTGGCCTGGCCTGGCCTGGCCTGGCCTGGCCTGGCCTGGCCCTGGCCTGGCCTGGCCTGGCCTGGCCTGGCCTGGCCTGGCCTGGCCTGGCCTGGCCTGGCCTGGCCTGGCCTGGCCTGGCCTGGCCTGGCCTGGCCTGGCCCTGGCCTGGCCTGGCCTGGCCTGCCTGGCCTGGCCTGGCCTGGCCTGGCCTGGCCCTGGCCTGGCCTGGCCTGGCCTGGCCCTGGCCTGGCCTGGGCCTGGCCTGGCCTGGCCTGGCCTGGCCTGGCCTGGCCCTGCCTGGCCTGGCCTGGCCTGGCCTGGCCTGGCCTGGCCTGGCCTGGCCTGGCCTGGCCTGGCCTGGCCTGGCCTGGGCCTGGCCTGGCCTGGCCTGGCCTGGCCTGGCCTGGCCTGGCCTGGCCTGGCCTGGCCTGGCCTGGCCTGGCCTGGCCTGGCCTGGCCTGGCCTGGCCTGGCCCTGGCCTGGCCTGGCCTGGCCTGGCCTGGCCTGGCCTGGCCTGGCCTGGCCTGGCCCTGGCCTGGCCCTGGCCTGGCCTGGCCTGGCCTGGCCTGGCCTGGCCTGGCCTGGCCTGGCCTGGCCTGGCCTGGCCTGGCCTGGCCCTGGCCTGGCCTGGCCTGGCCTGGCCTGGTTGGCCTGGCCTGGCCTGGCCTGGCCCTGGCCTGGGCCTGGCCTGGCCTGGCCCTGGCCTGGCCTGGCCTGGCCTGGCCTGGCCTGGCCTGGCCTGGCCTGGCCTGGCCTGGCCCTGGCCCTGGCCTGGCCTAGCCTGGCCTGGCCTGGGCCCTGCCTGCCTGGGCCTGGCCTGGCCTGGCCCTGGCCTGGCCTGGCCTGGCCTGGCCTGGCCCTGGCCCTGGCCTGGCCTGGCCTGGCCTGGCCTGGCCTGGGCCTGGCCTGGCCTGGCCTGGCCTGGCCTGGCCTGGCCCTGGCCTGGCCTGGCCCTGGCCTGGCCCTGGCCCTGGCCTGGCCTGGCCTGGCCCTGGCCTGGCCTGGCCCTGGCCCTGGCCTGGCCCTGGCCTGGCCTGGCCTGGCCTGCCCTGGCCCTGGCCTGGCCTGGCCTGGCCTGGCCTGGCCTGGCCTGCCTGGCCCTGCCTGCCTGGCCTGGCCTGGCCTGGCCTGGCCTGGCCCCAGGCCCTGGCCCCAAGGCCTGGCCCAGGCCTGGCCTGGTTCTGGCCTGGCCAAGGCCCTGGCCGTGGCCTGGCCTGGCACAGGCCTAGGCCTCTTCTGGCCTAGGCCTGGGTGGCTGGCCTGGCCTGGCCCTGGCCTGGCCCAGGCCTGGCGGCCCAGGCCGGCCTGGCCAGGCCTGGCCTGGCCTGGCCTGGCCTGGCCTGGCCTGGCCCTGGCCTGGCCTGGCCTGGCCTGGCCTGGCCTGGCCCTGGCCTGGCCTGGCCTGGGGCCTGGCCTGGCCCTGGCCCTGGCCTGGCCTGGCCTGGCCTGGCCTGGCCTGGCCTGGGCCTGGCCTGGCCTGGCCTGGCCTGGCCTGGCCTGGCCTGGCCTGGCCTGGCCTGGCCTGGCCTGGCCCTGGCCTGGCCTGGCCTGGCCTGGCCCTGGCCCTGGCCTGGCCTGGCCTGGCCTGGCCCTGGCCTGGCCTGGCCTGGCCTGGCCTGGCCTGGCCTGGCCTGGCCTGGCCTGGCCTGGCCTGGCCTGGCCTGGCCTGGCCTGGCCTGGCCTGGCCAGGCCTGGCCTGGCCTGGCCTGGCACTGGCCTGGCTCTGGCCTTGGCCTGGCCCTGGCCTGGCCTGGCCTGGCCTGGCCTGGCCTGGCATTTTGGCCTGGCCTGGCCTGGCCTGGCCATGGCCTGGCTGGCCTGCCTGGCCTGGCCTGGCCTGGCCCTGGCCTGGCCTGGGCTGGCCTGGCCTGGCCCCTGGCTGGCCTGGCCTGGCCTGGCCTGGCCTGGCCTGGCCTGGCCTGGCCTGGCCTGGCCCTGGCCTGGCCCTGGCCTGGCCTGGCCTGGCCTGGCCTGGCCTGGCCTGGCCTGGCCTGGCCTGGCCTGGCCTGGCCTGGCCTGGCCTGGCCTGGCCTGGCCAGGCCTGGCCTGGCCTGGCCTGCCTGGCCTGGCCCTGGCCTGGCCTGGCCTGGCTCTGGCCTGGCCTGGCCTGGCCTGGGCTGGCCCTGGCCTGGCCTGGCCTGGGCCTGGCCTGGCCTGGCCTGGCCTGGCCTGGCCTGGCCTGGCCTGGCCTGGCCTGGGCCTGGGCCTGGGCCTGGCCCTGGCCTGGCCTGGCCTAGGCCTGGCCTGGCCTGGGCCTGGCCTGGCTCTGGCCTAGGCATGCAGTAAGGCTAGTGGTGTGCTGGCCTTGGCCTGGGCCTGGCCCCAGCACCCGGCCCTGCCTGGCCCTGCCTGGCCTGGCCTGGGCTGGGCCTGGCCTGGCCTGGCCAGTGGGCCAGGCCCTGGCCGGCCCCGGGCCTGGCCTGGCCTGGCCTGGCCTGGGCTGGCCTGGCCTGGCCTAGGCCTGGTCCTGGCCTGGCCTGGCCTGGCCTGGCCTGGCCTGGCCTGGCTGGCCTGGCCTGGCTGGCCTGGCCTGGCTGGCCTGGGTGCTGGCCTGGCTTGGCCTGGCCTGGGCCCTGGCCTGGCCTGGCCTGGCCTGGCCCTTGCCTGGCCTGGCCTGGCCTGGCCTGGCCTGCCTGGCCTGGCCTGGCCTGGCCTGGCCTGGCCTGGCCTGGGCCTGGCCTGGCCTGGCCCAGGCCTGGCCTGGCCTGGCCTGGCCTGGCCTGGCCTGGCCTGGCCTGGGCCTGGGCCTGGCCTGGCCTGGCCTGGCCTGGCCTGGCCTGGCCCTGGCCTGGCCTGCCTGGCCCTGGCACTGGCCCCGGTCCTAGGCCTGTCCCAGGCCCAGGCCCTGGCCTGGCCTGGACCTGGCCTGGCCTGGCCTGGCTGGCCCTGGCTAGGCCTGCCTCCTGGCCTGCCTGGCCTGGCCTGGCTGGCCTGCCTGGCCCTGGCCCTGGCCTGGCCCCAGGCCTGGCCCTGGCCTGGCCTGGCCTGGCCTGGCCTGGGCCTGGCCCTGGCCTGGCCCTGGCCTGGCCTGGCCCTGGCCTGGCCTCAGGCCTGGCCTGGCCTGGCCTGGGCCTGGCCTGGGCCTGGCCCTGGCCTGGCCAGGCCCTGGCCCAGGCCTGGCCTAGGCCTGGCCCTGGCCTGGCCTGGCCTGGCCTGGCCTGGCCTGGCCTGGCCTGGCCTGGCCTGGCCTGGCCTCTGCCTGGCCTGGGCCTGGGTGGTGGCTGGCTGGCCTGGCCTGGCCCTGGCCTGGCCTGCCTGGCCTGGCCTGGCCTGGCCTGGCCTGGCCTGGCCTAGGCCTGGGGTGGCCTGGCCTGGCCTAGGCCTGGCCTGGTTCTGGCCTGGCCAAGGCCCTGATCTGGCCTGGCCTGGCCTGGCCTGGCCCTGGCCTGGCCTGGCCTGGCCTGGCCTGGGCCTCTTGGCCTGGGCCTGGGTGGCCTGGCCTGGCCTGGCCTGGCCTGGCCTGGCCTGGCCTGGCCTGGCCCTGGCCTGGCCTGGGCTGGCCTGGCCTGGCCTGGCCTGGCCTGGCCTGGCCCTGGCCTGGCCTGGCCTGGGCCCTGGCCTGGCCTGGCCTGGCCTGGCCTGGCCTGGCCTGGCCTGGCCTGGGCCCTGGCTGGCCTGGCCATGGCCTGGCCTGGCCTGGCGCTGGCACTGGCCTGGCCTGGCCTGGCCTGGCCTGGCCTGGCCTGGCCTGGCCTGGCCCCTGGCCTGGCCTGGCCCTGGCCTGGCCTGGCCTGGCCTGGCCTGGCCTGGCCTGGCTTGCCTGGGCTGGCCTGGCCTGGCCTGGCCCCTGCCTGGCCTGCCTGGCCCTGGCCTGGCCTAGGCCAGGCCCTGGCCTGGCTGGCCAGGCCTGGCCTGGCCTGGCCCTGGCCTGGCTCCTGGCCTGGCCTGGCCTGGCCTGGCCCTGGCCTGGCCTGGCCTGGGCCTGGCCTGGCCTGGCCTGGGCCTGGCCTGGCCTGGCCTGGCCTGGCCCTGGCCTGGCCTGGCCTGGCCTGGCCTGGCCTGGCCTGGCCTGGCCTGGCCTGGCCTGGCCTGGCCTGGCCTGGCCTGGCCTGGCCTGGCCTGGCCTGGCCTGGCCTGGCCTGGCCCTGGCCTGGCCTGGGCCTGGCCTGGCCTGGCCTGGCCTGGCCTGCCTGGCCTGGCCTGGCCTGGCCCTGGCCTGCCCCTGCCTGGCCTGCCTGGCCTGCCTGGCCTGGCCTGGCCTGGGGCCTGGCCTGGCCTGGCCCTGGCCCGGGCCCTGGGCCTGGCCTGGCCTGGCCTGGCCTGGCCTGGCCTGGCCTGGCCTGGCCTGGCCTGGCCTGGCCTGGCCTGGCCTGGCCTGGCCTGGCCTGGCCTGGCCTGGCCTGGCCTGGCCTAAGGTTGGCCTGGCCTGGCCTGACCTGACCTGGCCTGGCCTAGCCCTGGCCTTGCCTGGCCCTGGCCTGGCCTGGCCTGGCTGGCCTGCCTGGGCCTGGCCTGGCCTGGCCTGGCCTGGCCTGGCCTGGCCTGGCCTGGCCTGGCCCTGGCCTGGCCTGGCCTGCCCTGCAGGCCTGGCCTGGGCCTGGCCTGGCCTGGCCTGGCCTGGCCTGGCCTGGCCTGGCCCTGGCCTGGCCTGGCCTGGCCCTGGCCTGGCCTGGCCTGGCCCTGCCCTGGCCCGCCTGGCCTGGCCCTGGCCCTGGCCTGGCCCTGGCCTGGGCCTGGCCCTGGCCTGGGCCTGTCCCAGGCCCTGGCCTGGCCTGGCCTGGACCTGGCCTGGCCTGGGCCTGGCCTGCCTGGGCCTGGCCCTGGCCTGCCTGGCCTGGCCTGGCCTGGCCTGGCCCTGGCCCTGGGCCTGGCCTGGCCCAAGGCCTGGCCCAGGCCTGGCCTGTTTCTGGCCTGGCCAAGGCCCTGGCCGTGGCCTGGCCTGGCACAGGCCTAGGCCTCTTCCTGGCCTAGGCCTGAGGTGGCATGAGGCCTGGCCTGGCCCAGGCCCTGGCCCAGGCCTGGCCTGGCCTGGCCAGGCCTGGCCCAGGCCCTGGCCTGGCCTGGCCTGGCCTGGCCTGGCCTGGGCCCTGGCCTGGCCTGCTGGCCTGCCTGGCCTGGGCCTGGGTGGCTCTGGCTCTGGCCTGGCCTGCCTGGCCTGGAGTGGCCAGGCCTGGCCTGGCCTGGCCTGGCCTGGCCTGGCCTGGCCTGGCCTGGCCTGGCCTGGCCTGGCCTGGCCTGGCCTGGCCTGGCCTGGCCTGGCCTGGCCTGGCCTGACCTGGCCTGGCCCTGGCCTGGCCTGGCCTGGCCTGGCCTGGCCCTGGCCCTGGCCTGGCCTGGCCTGGCCTGGCCTGGCCTGGGCCTGGCCTGGCCTGGCCTGGCCCTGGCCTGGCCTGGCCTGGCCTGGCCCTGGCCTGGGCCTGGGCTGGCCTGGGCCTGGCCTGGCCTGGCTCTGGCCTGGCCTGGCCCTGGCCTGGCCTGGCCTGGCCTGGCCTGGCCTGGCCTGGCCTGGCCTGGCCTGGCCCTGCCTGGCCTGGCCTGGCCTGGCCTGGCCTGGCCTGGCCTGGCCTGGCCTGGCCTGGCCTGGCCTGGCCTGGCCTGGCCCTGGCCTGGCCTGGCCCTGGCCTGCCTGGCCTGGCCTGGCCTGGCCTGGCCTGGCCTGGCCTGGCCTGCTGGGCTGGCTGCCCTGGCCTGGCCTGGCCTGGCCTGGCCTGGCCTGGCCTGGCCTGGCCTGGCCTGGCCTGGCCCTGGCCTGGCCTGGCCTGGCTCTGGCCTGGCCTGGCCTGGCCTGGCCTGGCCTGCCTGGCCTGGCCTGGCCTGGCCTGGTGGCCTGGCCTGGCCTGGCCTGGCCTGGCCTGGCCTGGCCTGGCCTGGCCTGGCTGGCCTGGCCTGGCCTGGCCTGGCCTGGCCTGGCCTGGCCTGGCCCTGGCCTGGCCTGGGCCTGGCTGGCTGGCCTGGGCCTGGCCTGGCCTGGCTGTGCTGGCCTTGGCCTGGGCCTGGCCCTGGCTGGCCCTGCCTGCCTGGCCTGGCCTGGCCTGGCCTGGCCTGGCCTGGCCTGGCCTGGCTGGCCCAGGCCCTGGCCGGGCCCCGGCCCTGGCCTGGCCTGGGCCTGGGTGGCGCTGGCCTGGCCTAGGCCAGGTCCTGGCCTGGCCTGGCCTGGCCTGGCCTGGCCTGGCCTGGCCTGGCCTGGCCTGGCCTGGTGCTGTGCTGGCCCTAGGTTGGCCTGGCCCTGGCCTGGCCTGGCCCTGGCCTGGCCTGGCCTGGCCCTGGCCTGGCCTGCTGGCTGGCCTGGCCTGGCCTGGCCTGGCCTGGCCTGGCCCTGCCTGGCCTGGCCTGGCCTGGCCTGGCCTGGCCTGGCCTGGCCTGGCCCTGGCCTGGCCTGGGCCCTGGCCTGGCCTGGCCCTGGCCTGGCCTGGCCTGGCCTGGCCTGGCCCTGGCCTGCCCTGGCCTGGCCTGGCCCTGGCCTGGCCTGGCCTGGCCTGCCCTGGCCTGTCCTGGGCCTGGGCCTGGCCTGGTCCCCTGGCCTGGCCCTGGCCCAGGCCTGGCCTGGCCTGGCCTGGCCTGGCCTGGCCTGGCCTGGCCTGGCCTGGCCTGGCCTGGCCTGGCCTGCCTGGCCTGCCTGGCCTGGCCTGGCCTGGCCTGGGCCTGGCCCTGGCCCCAGGCCTGGCCCAGGCCTGGCCCAGGCCTGGCCTGGTTCTGGCCTGGCCAAGGCCCTGGCCGTGGCCTGGCCTGGCCTGGCTGGCCTGGCCTAGGCCTGGCCTGGCCTGGCCCTGGCCTGGCCTGGCCTGGCCTGGCCTGGCCTGGCCCTGGCCTGGCCCAGGCCTGGCCTGGGCCTGGCCTGGCCTGGCCTGGCCTGGCCTGGCCTGGCCTGGCCTGGCCTGGCCTGGCCTGGGCCTGGCCCTGGCCTGGCCTGGCCTGGCCTGGGCCTGGCCTGGCCTGGCCTGCCTGGCCCAGGCCTGGCCTGGCCTGGCCTGGCCTGGCCTGGCCTGGCCTGGCCTGGCCTGGCCTGGGCCCTGGCCTGGCCTGGCCCTGGCCTGGCCTGGCCTGGCCTGGCCCTGGCCTGGCCTGGCCTGGCCTGGCCTGGGCCTGGCCTGGCCTGGCCTGGCCTGGCTGCCTGGCCTGGCCTGGCCTGGCCTGGCCTGGCCTGGCCTGGCCTGGCCTGGCCTGGCCTGGCCTGGCCTGGCCTGGCCCCTGGCCTGGCCTGGCCCTGGCCTGGCCTGGCCTGGCCTGGCCTGGCCCTGGCCCTGGCCCTGGCCTGGCCTGGCCTGGCCTGGCCTGGCCTGGCCTGGCCTGCCTGGCCTGGGCCCTGGCCTGGCCTGGCCTGGCCTGGCCTGGCCCTGGCCCTGGCCTGGCCTGGCCTGGCCTGGCCTGGCCTGGCCTGGCCTGGGCCTGGCCTGGCCTGGCCTGGCCTGGCCTGGCCTGGCCTGGCCTGGCCCTGGCCTGGCCTGGCCTGGCCTGGCCTGGCCCTGGCCTGGCCTGGCCTGGCCTGGCCTGCCTGGGCCTGGCCTGGCCCTGGCCTGGCCTGGCCTGGCCTGGCCTGGCCCTGGCCTGGCCTGGCCTGGCCTGCCTGCCCTGGCCTGGCCTGGCCTGGGCCTGGCCTGGCCTGGCCTGGCCTGGCCCTGGCCTGGCCTGGCCTGGCCTGGCCTGGCCTGGCCTGGCCTGGCCTGGCCTGGCCTGGCCTGGCCTGGCCTGGCCTGGCCTGGCCTGGCCTGGCCTGGCCTGGCCTGGCCTGGCCTGGCCTGGCCTGGCCTGGCCTGGCCTGGCCTGGCCTGGCCTGGCCTGGCCTGGCCTGGCCTGGGCCTGGCCCTGGCCTGGCCTGGCCTGGCCTGGCCTGGGCCTGGCCTGGCTGGCCTGGCCTAGGCCCAGCCCTGGCCTGGCCCTGGCCTGGGCCTGGCCTGGCCTGGCCTGGCCTGGCCCTGGCCTGGCCTGGGCCTGGCCTGGCCTGGCCTGGCCTGGCCTGGCCTGGCCTGGCCTGGCCTGGCCTAGCCAGGCCTGGCCTGGCCTGGCCTGGCCTGGCCTGGCCCTGCCTGGCCTGGCCTGGCCTGGCCTGGCCTGGCCTGGCCTGGCCTGGCCTGGCCTGGCCTGGCCCTGGCCTGGCCTGGCCTGGCCTGGCCCTGGCCTGGCCTGGCCTGGCCTGGCCTGGCCCCTGCCTGGCCTGGCCTGGCCCTGGCCCTGGCCCTGGCCCTGGCCCTGGCCTGGCCTGGCCTGGCCTGGCCTGGCCTGCCTGGCCTGGCCCTGGCCTGGCCTGGCCTGGCCTGGCCCTGGCCTGGCCTGGCCTGGCCCTGGCTGGCCTGGCCCTGGCCTGGCCTGGCCTGGCCTGGCCTGGCCCTGGCCCTGGCCCTGGCCTGGCCTGGGCCTGCCCCTGGCCTGGCCCAGGCCTGGCCTGGCCTGGCCTGGCCCTGGCCCTGGCAGTGGCCTGGCCTGGCACAGGCCTAGGCCTGGCCTGGCCTGGCCTGGCCTGGCCCCAGCCTGGCCTGGCCCAGGCCCTGGCCCAGGCCTGGCCTAGGCCTGGCCCAGGCCTGGCCTGGCCTGGCCTGGCCTGGCCTGGCCTGGCCTGGCCTGGCCTCTTTCTGGCCTGGGCCTGGGTGGGCGTGGCTCTGGGCCTGGCCTGGCCTGGCCTGGCCTGGCCTGGCCTGGCCTGGCCTGGCCTGGCCTGGCCTGGCCTGGCCTGGCCTGGCCTGGCCTGGCCTGGCCTGGCCTGGCCTAGGCCTGGCCTGGTTCTGGCCTGGCCTGGGCCCTGCCTGGACCTGGCCTGGCCCTGGCCTGGCCTGGCCTGGCCTGGCCTGGCCCTTGCCTGGCCTGGCCTGGCCTGGCCTGGCCTGGCCTGGCCTGGCCTGGCCTGGCCTGGCCCTGGCCTGGCCTGGCCTGGCCTGGGCCTGGCCTGGCCTGGCCTGGCCTGGCCTGGGCCTGGCCTGGGCCTGGCCTGGCCTGGCTGCCTGGCCTGGCCTGGCCTGGCCTGGCCTGGCCTGGCCTGGCCTGGCCTGGCCTGGCCTGGGCCTGGCCTGGCCTGGCCTGGCCTGGCCTGGCCTGGCCTGGCCTGGCACTGGCACTGGCCCTGGGCCTGGCCTGGCCTGGCCTGGCCTGGCCTGGCCTGGCCTGGCCTGGCCTGCCTGGCCCTGGCCTGGCCTGGCCTGGCCTGGCCTGGCCTGGCCCTGCCTGGCTCTGCTCGGCCTGGCCTGGCCTGGCCCTGCCTGGCCTGCCTGGCCTGGCCTGGCCTGGCCTGGCCTGGCCTGGCCTGGCCTGGCCTGGCCTGGCCTGGCCTGGCCTGGCCCAGGCCCTGGCCTGGCCTGGCCTGGCCTGGCCTGGCCCTGGCCTGGCCTGCCTGGCCTGGCCTGGCCTGGCCTGGCCTGGCCTGGCCCTGGCCTGGCCTGGCCTGGCCTGGCCTGGCCTGGCCTGGCCTGGCCTGGCCTGGCCTGGCCTGGCCTGGCCTGGCCTGGCCTGGCCTGGCCTGGCCTGGCCTGGCCTGGCCTAGGCCTGGCCTGGCCTGGGCCTGGCCTGGCTCTGGCCTAGGCAGTGGCAGTAGGGCTGGCCTGCTGGCCTTGGCCTGGGCCTGGCCCTGCCTGGCCCTGCCTGGCCTGGCCTGGCCTGGGCCTGGCCTGGCCTGGCCCTAGTAGGCCAGGCCCTGGCCGGGCCCAGGCCCTGGCCTGGCCTGGGCCTGGGGTGGCGCTGGCCTGGCCTAGGCCAGGTCCTGGGCCTGGCCTGGCCTGGCCTGGCCTGGCCTGGCCTGGCCTGGCCTGGCCTGGCCTGGCCTGGCCTGGCTGGCCTGGCTGGCTGGGCTGGCCCTGGGTTGGCCTGGCCTGACCTGCCCTGCCTCTTGCCTGGCCTCCTGGCCTGGCCCTGCCTGGCCTGGCCTGGCCTGGCCTGGCCCTGGCCTGGCCAGGCCTGGCCTGGCCTGGCCCTGGCCCAGGCCTGGCCCAGGCCTGGCCTGGGCCTGGCCTGGCCTGGCCTGGCCTGGCCCTGGCCTGGCCCTGGCCTGGCCTGGCCTGGCCTGGCCTGGCCCTGGCCTGGCCCTGGCCTGGCCTGGCCTGGCCTGGCCTGGCCTGGCCCTGGCCCTGGCCTGGCCCTGGCCTGGCACTGGCCCCGGTCTTGGCCTGTCCCAGGCCCAGGCCCTGGCCTGGCCTGGACCTGGCCTGGCCTGGCCTGGCTGGCCTAGGCCTGGCCTGCCTAGGCCTGCCTGGCCTGGCCCTGGCCTGGCCTGGCCTGCCCTGGCCCCAGGCCCGGCCCCAAGGCCTGGCCCAGGCCTGGCCTTGTTCTGGCCTGGCCAGGGCCCTGGCCTGGCCTGGCCTGGCCTGGCCCAGGCCTAGGCCTGTCCTGGCCTAGGCCTGGGGTGGCTGGCCTGGCCTGGCCCAGGCCCTGGCCCAGGCCTGGCCTGGGCCTGGGCCTGGCCTGGCCTAGGCCTGGCCTGGCCTGGCCTGGCCCTGGCCTGGCCTGGCCTGGCCTGGCCTAGGCCTGGGTGGCTGGCTCTCTGGCCTGGCCTGGCCTGGCTGGCTGGCCCTGGCCCTGGCCTAGGCCTGGCCTGGCCTGGCCTGGGCCTGGGGTGGCCTGGCCTGGCCTAGGCCTGGCCTGGTTCTGGCCTGGCCAAGGCCCTGGTCTGGACCTGGCCTGGCCAGGGCCTGGCCTGGCCTGGCCTGGCCTGGGCTTTTCTGGCCTGGGCCTGGGTGGGGCTGGCCTGGCCTGGCCTGGGCCTGGCCTGGCCTGGCCTGGCCTGGCCTGGCCCTGGCCTGGCCTGGCCTGGCTGGCCTGGCCTGGCCTGGCTCTGGCCTGGGCCCTGGCCTGGCCTGGCCTGGCCTGGCCTGGCCTGGCCTGGCCTGGCCTGGCCTGGCCTGCCTGGCCCTGGCCTGGCCTGGCCTGGCCTGGCCTGGCCTGGCCTGGCCTGGCCTGGCTGGCCTGGCCTGGCCTGCTGGCCTGGCCTGGCCTGGCCTGGCCTGGCCTGGCCTGGCCTGGCCTGGCCTGGCCTGGCCTGGCCCTGCCTGGCCTGGCCTGGCCTGGCCTGGCCTGGCCCTGGCCTGGCCTGGCCTGGCCTGGCCTGGCCTGGCTGGCCTGGCCTGGCCTGGCCTGGCCTGGCCTGCCTGGCCTGGCCTGGCCTGGCCTGGCCTGGCCTGGCCTGGCCTGGCCTGGCCTGGCCCTGGCCTGGCCTGGCCTGGCCTGGCCTGGCCTGGCCTGGCCTGGCCTGGCCTGGCCTGGCCTGGCCCTGGCCTGGCCTGGCCTGGCCTGGCCTGGCCTGGCCTGGCCTGGCCTGGCCTGGCCTGGCCTGGCCTGGCCTGGCCTGGCCTGGCCTGGCCTGGGCCTGGCCTGGCTCTGGCCTGGCCTGGCCTGGCCTGTGCTGCTGGCCTTGGCCTAGGCCTGGCCCTGGCACCTGGCCCTGCCTGGCCTGGCCTGGCCTGGCCTGGCCTGGCCTGGCCTGGCCTGGCCTGGTGGGCCAGGCCCTGGCCGGGCCCCAGGCCCTGGCCTGGCCTGGGCCTGGGGTGGCGCTGGCCTGGCCTAGGCCAGGCCTGGCCTGGCCTGGCCTGGCCTGGCCCTGGCCTGGCCTGGCTGGCCTTGCTGGCCTGCCTGCTGCTGGCTGGCCCTGGGTTGGCCTGGCCTGGCCCATGACCTGCCCTGCCTGGTCCTGGCCTGGGCCTTGCCTGGCCCTGGCCTGGCCTGGCCTGGCCTGGCTGGCCTGGCCTGGCCCTGGGCCTGGCCTGGCCTGGCCTGGGCCTGGCCTGGCCTGGCCCTGGCCTGGCCTGGCCTGGGCAAGGCCTGGCCTGGCCTGGCCTGGCCTGGCCTGGCCTGGCCTGGCCTGGCCTGGCCCTGGCCCTGGCCTGGCCTGGCCTGGCCTGGCCTGGCCTGGCCTGGCCCTGGCCTGGCCTGGCCTGGCACTGGCACTGGCCCCTGTCCTGGCCTGTCCCAGGCCCAGGCCCTGGCCTGGCCTGGGCCTGGCCTGGCCTGGCCTGGCCTGCCCTGGCCTGCCTGGCCTGGCCTGGCCTGCCTGGCCCCTGCCTGGCCTGGCCTGGCCCTGGCCTGGCCCCAGGCCCTGCCCCAGGCCTGGCCCAGGCCTGGCCTGGTTCTGGCCTGGCCAAGGCCCTGGCCGTGGCCTGGCCTGGCACAGGCGGGCCTCTGGCCTCTGCCTGGCCTGGGCCTGGCCTGGCCTGGCCTGGCCTGGCCCTGGCCTGGCCCAGGCCCTGGCCCAGGCCCTGGCCTGGCCTGGCCTGGCCTGGCCTGGCCTGGCCTGGCCTGGCCTGGCCTGGCCTGGCCTGGCCTGGGCCTCTGGCCTGGCCTGGCCCTGGCCTGGCTCTGGCCTGGCCTGGCCTGGCCTGGCCAGGCCCTGGCCTAGGCCTGGCCTGGCCTGGCCTGGGCCTGGTGGCCTGGCCTGGCCTGGCCTAGGCCTGGCCTGGTTCTGGCCTGGCCAAGGCCCTTCGGACCTGGCCTGGCCTGGCCTGGCCTGGCCTGGCCTGGCCTGGCCTGGCCTGGCCTGGCCTGGCCTGGCCTGGCCTGGGGCCTGGC
>CAKJTW010000703.1:0-24017 GCA_917880005.1 Nanger dama
ACCACCCCAAACCCAACCCCAACCCTAACCCCAAACATACCCTAACCCAAAACCCTAACCCCAACCATAACCAAACCTCAAGCCCCAACCCCAAAACTAACCCTAAACCCAAACCACAACACCAACCCAAACCATAACCAACCCCACAATAACCTAACCCTAAACCCACACTCCAACCCCCAACCTAACCCCAACCCCAACCCAACCCCATAACTCCTAACCCTAAACCCAAAAAGTTACTCCTACACCCCAACCCCAACCCCAAACTTAACCCCAACCCTAACCCCAACCCCAACCCCCAACCCCAATGCCCTAACCCCTACCCCTAACCCTAACCGCAACCCCCAACCCCTAACCCAACACCTGCACACACACCCCTAACCCCTACGCCTAACCCTCTATCCTAACCCTATTACCATAACCCTAACCCTTACCCCTACCCCTAACCCTAATCCCTAACACTAACCTTAACGACAAGCCTAACCCTAAAACCCAACACTGGGGTAACTCTGACCCTAACCCTAACCCCAATCCTGAAACCTCCCTAACCCCAACACACAAACCCCAACCCACTAACCCTTAGCCCTAGCCCTAACCCCTACCCTACACAGCCCAACCTGCACCCAACATTAACCCCCAGACCCTAACGTCCTAACCCCTAACCACAACCCCTAAAGCCTAACCTAACCTCCTAACCCCAAACAAAACCCTATACCCTAACCTAGCCCCGTAACCCAAAGTCCCTAACCCCAAACCCCAAGTGTACAGCTAACACCAACCCCTACACCCAACACGTACCCAAATCCTACCCAAGCCCTAACCCCGTAACCCTAACCCCCAACACCAACCCTAAGCATAACCCTAACACTAACCCACCCTAAACCCCTTAAACCATAACCTAACCCTAACCCAAACACTAAACCCAAACCTAATGCTAACATAAACCAAAGAGAATGCTAACCCTAACCGTAACCCCAACACAAACCCCAACCCAACCCTAACCCCAAAACCCCAACCCTAACCTAACCTAACCCTAACCCTAACCCGTACCCCTAAACCTTAGCCAACCCCTTACCCTAACAGCACACATCAACCCTAAACTTACCCCAACCCCCAACCCAACCCCAAACCTAACCCTCAACCCTAGCCATAACCCCAACTATACTAACCCCAACCCTAAACTCAAATCCCAACCCTAAAACTAAACTAATCCCTAACCCTAAATCATAAATGCTAACCATAACCCTAACTCCTAACCATAACCTTAACCCTATTCTAACTATAACCCTAAACCTAAACTCTTCTAACCATAAACCCCAAGAATTAAGCTAACCGGACCCTAACCCTAACCCACCTAACCCTCAAAAACCCTAAACCTAACCCTGAAACTCTAACCCTAACCCCAACCATACTCTAACCCAACTAACCCTAACCCCAAGCCATACCCCTTCCCCTATCCCTACCCGTAACCCTATCCCCAAACCTAAACCTAATCTAGATGTAGCCCTAGCCCTAGCCTAGCCCCTTCCCCAATACCTAGCGCTAACCCTAACACAACCATAACTCCTAACCCCAACCCCAACCTCTAAATTCCTAACACTACCCTAAACCCTTAACCCCTAACACTAACCCCCAACCCTAGCCCTAGCCCTAAATTGCCCTAATCGCTAACCCATAGCCCTAAACCTAAACGCTAACCATAACCAGAAACCCCAAACGTCCCTAACCCGCAACCCTAACAGTACAACGCTAACCCACCTATAACCCCAACCCTAAACCAAACCCCAACCCTAACACTAACAGTAAGCTTACCTAACCCTAAACCACAACCTATTTTAACCTAACCCTTAATCTAAACTTCTTCTTACCCTAACCTAACAGTAACAGTAACCTAACCCTAACCCCTAACCCCAACCCCAGCCCTAACCCTAAACATACCCTAACCCCAAACCTAACACTAACGCTAAGCCTAACTCTAACCCTAGCAACCTAGCTCCTAAGCCTAAACCTAACCCTAACCCTAAACCCTAACACCAACCTTAACCCCAACCCTACACCCTAACCCTAACCCTAATCCAACCCCAACGATAACCCTAAACCCAACCACAAGCCCTACCCCTACCGCTAACTGTAACCCCTAAACTTAACCCTAACCCCTAACCCTAACCTAACCCTAGCACTATCTCTAGCCCTAACCCTAACAGCAACCCTAACCCTAACCCAACCCCAACCAAACCACAACCATACCCATCCCCTACCACCAACCCTAACGTCTACACACTAAACCCAACCCTAACCCTAAACCCAAAACTAACCCTAAACCTAACACTAACCATAAGCCCAAACCGAAAACTCAACCTAGAGCTTAACCCTAACCCCTAACACTAACCCCAACCCCAAGCCCAAATGTAAAACCTAACCCTAACCCCTAAACACTAACGCTAACCCTACCTTAGCCCCAACCTTAGCCCTCAGCCCTAGCACTAGCCCTTCCCCAAACCTAGCCCTAGCCCTAACCCTAACCCTAACCCTAACCCTAACCCTAAACCAAACCCTAACCCTAACACTAAACCCTATCAACCAACATTAACCCTACCCCCAACCCTACCACTTTCCACCCTAACACTAAACACTAACCCCAACCCTAACTCAACCCCTAACCCCAACCCCTAACACTAACCTCAACACCTAACCCTACCCCCATCCCTAACCCTAACCCTAAACCCTCAGGCCCTAGCCCTAACCCTAGCTCCACACCCTTACCCCTAACCCTAACCCTAACCCAACCCTAACCATAACCCTAACCTATCCCTAACCCTAATCCTAACACTGAACCTAACCCCAACCCCAACCACAACCCCTAACATACCCTTCTTCTAACCCTAACCCTAACCCCTAAACAATGAACCTAACCCCAACCCCAAATCCTAACCCTAACCCCAAACCAACCTTAACCCCAAATCCTAAACCCAAATCTAACCCTACTCTAACTGTAACCCCAAACTTAAACCTCTCAAACCTAAACCTAACAGTAAACACTAGCCACACCCCAACCCTAACCCTAACCCCAACCTAACTAAACACTAACCGTAGCCCCAGCCCCAGCCCAGGTAGCCCTAACCCTAAGCCTAACCTAACCCAACCCCAACCCTAACCCTAACTCTAACCCTCACCCTATCCCTAAACCATAAACCCTAACACTAACCCCAACCATAAACCCACCTCTGACGGCTAACCCCAATGCCAACCCGAACCCTAACCCTACCCTAATCCTAAATTAACACTAACCCTAACACTAAGCCCAAACCCTAACCCTAACCCTAACCCTACCCTACCAATAACACTAACCCTAACCCAAAAGCCTAACCCCAACCTGAACACTAACCCTAACCCTAACCCTAAACCCTAACCCCAACCCCAACCATAACCCTCAACCCAAACCCCAACCCTAAACCCAAACCCTAACCCCAACCGTAACGCCCTCAACCCTGCCCTAACCCTATCCCTAACCCTAAACCTAAACCTA
The DNA here is from genome assembly GCA_917880005.1 of Nanger dama. Classification (NCBI taxonomy): domain Eukaryota; kingdom Metazoa; phylum Chordata; class Mammalia; order Artiodactyla; family Bovidae; genus Nanger; species Nanger dama. The sequence goes on from CAKJTW010000703.1 coordinate 3,527, forward strand.
ACCCTAACCCTAAAAGCTAAACCCTAACCTTAAACCCAACCCAACCCCAACCCCAACCCCAACCTCAACCCCAACCCTAACCCCACACCTAACCATAACCCTAACCCTAAACCCTAACCCCTAACCCTAAACCAAACCCAAACCTAACACCTAACCCCAAACTCAAACTCACACTAACCCTAACCTAACACTAACCCTAACCCTAACCCCTAACCCCAACCGCAACCCCTAACCCTAACCGTAACGTAACCCTAACCCAACCCTAACGCTCAAGAGTACCCTACCTAACCCTAACTCACCTAATCCAACCCTAACCCTAAACTCTAACACTAAACCCTAACCCCCTAAACCTAACACTGCCCTAACCCTAATCCTAACCCTAACGCTAACCCTAAACCCTAAAAACCTAACCCGAACCCGAACCATAACCCCAACCCCTAAACCCCAACCCTACCCTAACCCCAACCCCTAACCCTAGCCCAGCCCCAACCCTAAGCTTAACCCCATCCCCAACCCCCAACCCTAACCCTAACCTAACCCTAAACCTAATCCTAACCCTAACACTAACCCCAACCCTAACCCTAACGCTAACACTAACCCTAATCCCAACCCCAAACCCAACATTAACCTTAAACTCCAACCCTAACCCTAACCCCCAAGGCTAATCCCAACCCCAAGCCCAACCCCAACACCAACCCCAACCCCATACTCTACACCCCAATCCTAACACCAACCCCAACCCCACCCAAATCCCAAATCCTAAACCTAACCCTGACCCCAAACCCAAACCCTATCACTAATATTAACCTTAACCCCAAACCCCACACCCTAACCCCAACCCCAACCCTAATCCAACCATAAACCTAACACCAAACCCAACAAGAAACCTAACTCTACCCCTACCCCAAACCCTAACCCAAACTTAACCCTAACCTTAGCCCTAGCACTATCCCTGAGCTCTAACCCTATCCCTAGCCCCAACCCTAATCCTAACCCTAACCCTAAACCCCAAACCATAACTCTTAACCCCTAACCCCAACCCACCCCCAACCCTATCCCTATCCCTAAACCCCAAACCCTAACCTAACCTTAACACTAACCCTATCCCTAGACCTAACCCCTAACCCCAACCCTAAACCCAACCCAACCCTAACCCCAATAACAACACTAACCCTACCCCCACCCCCAACCCCAACCCTAACCCTAAATACTAACCCCCAACCCCAACCCCACCCCAACCCGAACCCTAACACTAACCTCACCCTCTCACCCTAACCCCAACCCCTAACCATAACCCTAGTCTTAGCCCTAGCCCCAGCCTTATCCCTAGCCTTAACACTAGTCCCAGCACCAGCCCCAAACCTAGCCCTAATCCCAACCCTAACCCTAATCCAACCCCAACCATAACCCTAGCTCTATCCCTAACCCCAACCCTAAACACTCAGCCCCAACCCTAATACTAACCACAACCCCCTCAACCTACCCCTTCCCTCAACTCTAACCCCAACCCAAAATGAACCTAACCCAACCTAACCCTAAACCTAAACCCTTCTATGCTAACCCTAACAGTAACACTAATCACAACTTAAACCCTACCCCTACCCCTAACCCTAAACTAACCCGCCCTAGCCCTGCCCTAAACCTCAACCCTAACCCTAACCCAACCCTAACCCTAACCCTAACTCTATGCCTCACCACATCCCTAAACCATAAACCCTAACCCTAACACTAAACACTAATCCCATACACCACCCCCCAACCCTAACCCCAACCCTAACCCCAAACTTAACCCCAACCCTAACACCAACCTTAACCCTAACCCTAACCCAGCACCAGCCCCAGTCCCAACTGTATCCCTAGCCCCAACTGTACCCATAACCCTAAACAATAAACCATAACCCCAACCCAACACAAACCCTAACCCTAACCCTAACCCAAGCCATACACCTTGCACTAACCCCTACCTGTAACCCTAATCCCTAACCCTAACCCTAACCCTAGCCCTAACCATACCCCTAGCCCAAACACTAACACAATACTAACCCTAACCCTAACCCTAAGCCATCCCTAACCCTAACCCCAACCCCAACCCTAACCCTACCCCGGCACTAACCCCAACCCTAACATAATCCTAACATAAATCATAAACCCCAACGGCAACCCTGATTCCATAAACCTAACCCTAACCCTATTCTAACCCTAACCCCAAACCTAAACCTCTTCTAATCATAACACTAACAGTAAAGCTAACCATAACCGTAACACTAGCCCTAACTCCAACCCCAACCCTAACCCTACCCTAACCCTAATCCTAAACCTATTCTAATCCTAGCCCCAATCTAAACCTCTTCTAACCCTAACCCTAATAGTAATGCTAACCCTAACCCCAACCATAACCCCAACCCCAAACACTAAACCATAACCCCAACATAACCCTAATCCTAATCCCAACCCAACCCCAACCCTAAGCCCTAATCCCAAGCCATACCCCTTCCCCCAACCATAACCATGACCCTAATCCCTAGCCCCAACACTAACCCCAGTCCTAACGCTAACCCAATACTAACCCTAACCCTAACCATAACCCACCCCCAACACTAAACCTACCCCTAACCCTAACTCTAAACCTAACCTAACCCCAAACTAACCCTAACCCTAAATCATAAATGCTAACCGTAAACCTAATTCCCCAAACATAAGTTTAACCCTATTCTAACCATAACCCCAAACCCAAACCTCTTCTAACATTAACCCCAAGAGTAAAGCTAACCATAACCCTAACCCTATCCCCAACTCTACCTTAACCCCAAAAACCAACCCCAACACCAAACTAGCCCCAACCCCAAATCATAAATGCTAACCATAAACCTAATTCCCTAAACATAACCCCAACCCTATTCTAACCCTAATCCTAAACCCAAACCTCTTCTAACCCCAACCCTAAGAGTAAACCCAACCCTAACAATAACCCTAACCCCAACCCAACCCCAACCCCAACCCCAACCCCAACCATAACCCTAAACCTAACCCTAACCCTACCCCTACCCCTACCCCTACCCCTAACCCAACCCTAACCATAACCTACCCTATCTCTAACCCCAAACATTGAAACTGAACCAAACAACCCAAACCCCCAACATACCCCCTTCCCTCAACCCCTAACCCCAACCCTACCCTAACCCTAATCCTAAACCTATTCTAATCCTAGACCTAACCTAAACCCTAACCCCAACCATAACAATAAAGCTAACCCTAACCCTAACCCCAACCCAAAACCCAACCCCACAAACCCTAACCCTAACCCACCCTAACTTAAACCCCAACCCTATTCTAACCCTAATCCTAAATCTAAACTTCTTCTAACCCTAGCCCCAACAGTAACACTAATCCTAACCCCAACCCCTCACCCCAACCCCAACCCTAACCCCAAACATACCCCCAAACCCAAACCCAACCCTAACCCTAACACTAAGCCCAACCCCAACCCAAACACTGACACCAACCCCACCCTAACCCCAAACCTAAACTAAACCCTAACCCCAACCCCCAACACTAACCCCAACCCCTAACGCTAACCCCAACACCAAAGCTTAACCCTAACACCAACCTTAACACTAACCCCACACGTTAACCCCAACCCTCACCCTGACCCTAACCCAACCCTAAATCCTAAACCCAAACCCAACCCCAACCCCAAACCTAACCCCAACACCAATCTTAACCCTAAACTCTACACCCCAACCCCAACCCCAACCCCAATCCAACCATAACTGTAAACCTAACCCCAACCACAAGTCCCAACCCCTACCCCCACCCCACCAATAACCATAAACCTAACCCCTAACCCCCGACCCCAACCCTAGCCCTAGCACTACCCCCAGCTCTAAACCTATCCCCAGCCCTAAACCTAACCCCTAACCTAACCCTAAACCTAAACCCTAACCCTAACCCTCAACAAACCCTAAGCCCAACCGTAAACCTAACTCCAACCCATACCCCTAATCTTACCCCCACCCTACCCCCAAACGTAACCCAAACCTAACACTAACCCTAACCCTAACCCCAACCCCAACCCTAACCCCTAACCCTAACCCTAACCCCAAACCCCTAAACCCCAACCCTAAACCTAACCAAACCCTAACAAACCCTAAGCCTACTCCCAAACCTCACCCCAACCCATACCCTTATCTTACCCATACCCACCCCTAAACGTAACCCAACCCTAACCCCAACCCTAAACCTAACACCAACATTAACGCCTAAACCTACCCTAACGCTAAGACCTAACCCCAACCCTAACACTAACCCCAACCCTAACACCAAACCCTATCCCTAACCCTAACCCTAACCCCCAACCCAAAACTAAACCCCAACCCCAACCCCTAACCCTAACACTAACCCTAACACTAACACTAAACCTAACCCCTAAACCCCAATTGTAACCCCTAACCACAAACCCTAAACCACCCCCAAACCTAACCCTACCCTAACACAATCCCTAACCCTAAACCTAACCTAACCCTAACCCTAACCCCAAACCCTAAACCCCAACCCTAACCCAATGCTAAACGTAACCCTAAACCCTAACTCCAGCCAACACTAACCCTAACCCTAACCCATCCCTAACCCCTAACACTAACCCTAACCCCTGACCTAAACCCCTAGCCCCACCGCCAACCTAATCCTAACCCCAATAAGCGAACCCAACCGCAACCCTATTCTAACGCCAACCCCAACCCAAACCCCTCCCTAACCCTAAACCCAAGAGTAACGCCAAACCCAACCCCAACCATAACCCAACCCAACCCAAACCCAAACCCAACCCCAACCCCAAACCCCAACCACAACCCCAAACCCGAACCCCAACCCTACAGTAACCCCAGAATTAGCCCTAGCCCCAACCCCAGCACTAGCCCAGCTTAACCCTCTCCCTAGCCCTAAACTAACCCTACACCCAAACCCTATCCCTAAAACCTGAACCCAACCCCTAACCCCAACCCCAACCCCAATCCAAACCCCCACACATACCACTACCGCCAACCCCAACCCAAACCCCAACCCTGACCCCAGTCCCAACCCCCAGACGTAGCCCCAGCCCCAAACCCAGCCCTACCCCACACCACTAACCGCAACCCCAAACCCAAATCCCAACCCGCAACCCCAACACCAGCCCCAGCCGTAGCCCCAGCCTAGCACTAGCCCCAGCCCCAGCTCCCGAGCCCCAACCCTAACCTTAACCCCAACCCCAACCCTAACCCTAATCTTAACCCTAACTCTAACCTTAACCCCATTCCTAACCCAGGCCTAACCCCAAAACCCAAACCATAACCCACCACTTCCTACCCATAACCTTAACCCCTGACCCTAAACCCAACCCTAACCCAACCATAACCCCAAACTTAACCCTAACCCAACCCGAACCCCAACCCTAACCCCAAATCCCAACCCCAACTCTATCCCTAACCCTAAACCTAACCCCAACACTAACCCCAACCTAACCCCAAACCCTAAACCCTAATACCCTAAACCTAACACTAACCAACTTCTAACCCTAACCCTAAACCTAAACCTGTTAATCCCCAACCCTAACAGTAATGCTAATCCTAAAACTAAACCTAACCCCAACCCAAACTCCAAACCCTAACCCCCAACCCTAACCCCAACACCAAACACTAACCCTAACCCTAACACGACCCTAACACTAACCCTAACCATAACACTAACCACAATCCCTAAACCTACCCCTAACCCTAGCCCTAAACCTATTCTAACCCTAACCCCAACCCTAACCCTAAACCTAACACTAAACCCCAACCCCAACCCTAACATCAACCCCAAACCTAACACCAACCCCGACCCCAACCCTAAACCCAACCCCAAACCTAACCCTAACACCAACCCTAACCCATATCCCAACCTTAACCCCAAACCCTAACCCTAACACTAAACCTAATCCTAAACCCCAACAGTAACCCCTAACCCTAACCCCAACCACAACCCCAACCCTAACCCCAAACCTAACCCCAAACCAAACCTAAACCCTAACCCTAACCCTAACCCTAACCCTAACACTAAACACTAACCCCACACCTAACCCTAATACGCCCTAACATTAACCCCTAACCATGACACTAAACACTAAACGTAACCCTAGCCCCAGACCTAGCCCTATCCCTAGCCCTAACCCCAGCCCTAGCCCTCAACCCAACCCCTAGCCCAACCACAACCCCAACCCCAACCTTAAACTCAACCCTAAACCCAACCCTAACCCCAACCCCAACCATAACCGTAAACCCAGCCCCAACACTAACCCCAACCCCAACCCCAAACCCAACCGCAATCCCAAACCTAACCTCAACCCTAATCACAACCCAACACCAAACTCAAACCTAACCCCAACCCCAGGCCTAACCCAAACCCTAACCCTAAACCTAACCCTAACTCCTATCCTAACCCTAAGCTCTTTCCCTAACCCTAACCCCAACCGTAACGCCAAACCCAACCCCTAAAACTAACCCTAACCCTAACCCTAACCCTAAACCTAACCCTAACACGAAACCCTAAACCTAACCCTAAACCTGCCCTAAACCAAAACCAAGCAACCCAACGCTAACCCCAACCCTACACTAAACTAAACACCTAACCCGAACCCTAAACCTAACCCCAAACCCAACCCGACGCAAACCGAACCCCAACCCTAACCCCCAAACCGAACCCGAACTGCAAACCCTAACTAACCCCAAACCCAAGAATAGTGCTAACCCTAACCCCAACCCCAAACCTAACCCAAACCCTAACCCTAAACCCAACCCTAACCCCTAAACCTAACCCTAACCCTAACCCTAACCCTAACCTCTAACCCTAACCCTAAACCCAAAGCCCCAGACCTAACCCCAATCCCTAACCCCAACACCTAGCCCCAGTCCCTAAACCCAAACACTAGCCCCAACCCTAAACATAACCCTAACCCTAACTGTAAAGCTAACTGGAAACATTAACCTCAACCCCTAACCCTAACCCTAACCCCAACACCAACCCTAACCCAAACCCTAACCCCAACCCTAACCCCTAACCCCAATCCCAAAACTAAACCCTAACCCCAACCCAAACCCTAACCCCAACCCCAACCCTAAACCCAACCACAATCCCAACCCTAACACAAACCCCAATCCCAACCCTAACCCGAACCTCAACCCTAAACCCAACCCCAACACTAACCATAACGCTAACCCTAACCCTAAACCTAATCCCTAACCCTAACCCCTAACCCCAACCCTAAACCCAAAACTAACCAAACCCCTAACCCTAACCCTAACCAGAACACCTAATCCTAACCCCAAAACCCCTAACCCTAACCCAAACCCTAATCCCAACCCTAAACCTGCTAATCCTAAACCCAAAAGTAACGCTACCCCAAACCCAAACCCTAACACCAAACCCAACCCCAAACCTAACCCGAACCCAACACACCGTAACACTAACCACAACCCCAACCCCAAAACTAAACCTAACGGTAACGCTAACCTTAACCCTAAACCTAACCCTAACGCCAACCCAACCCTAATCCCAACACCAACACTAATGCTAGCCCTAGGCCCAAACCTAACCCTAACCCTAACCACTAACCCTAACCCCAACACTAACCCCAACCCTAACCCTAACCCTAAACCGCTCCAATAACCCTAAACCTAAGAGTAACGCTAACCCCAAGCCCAACCCTAACCCCAAAACCTTCCAACCCTAAAGCCAAAGAGTAACGTTAACCCCAACCCTAAACCTAACCCTAATCCTAACCCCAACACCAACCCCAACCCTAACCCTAACCCCCAACCCTAACCCTAACCCCAGCCCCAGGCCAAGCCCTAAACCTAATCACTTAACCCTAACACATAAACCTAAACCCTAAACTTTTCCCTAACCCTAACCCCAAACCCCAAACCAAACCCTAACCCTAAACCTAACCCTAACACCAAACACAACTCCAAACATAACCCCAACCCTAACCCTAACCCCAACCTAACCCCTAAATCTAACCATAACCCTAAACCTAACCCTAATCCTAACCCCAAACCTAACCCAGCCGCAAACCCAACCCTAAACCAAACCACAATCACAAATCTAACCCCAAGCCCTAAACCAAACCCTAACTCCAACGTCAACCAAACCCAAACCTAACCCAACCCTAACACGAACCCTAACCCTAACCATAACACTAACCCTAACCCCTAACCCTAAACCCAACACTATCCCTAACCCCTAACCCTACCCCTAACCCTAACCGTAAACCCCAACCCTAACCCCAACCCCTAACCCTAACCCTAACACCAACCTTAACCAGTAAGCCTAACCCAAGCCCTAACCCTAACCCTAAACCCAGACCCTGACCCTGACCCAACCCGTAACCCTGAACTTAACCCATAACCCAACGCTAACCTTAAACCCCAACCCCAACCCTAACCCCAAACCCACAACCCAAAATCTAAACCCAAACCCTAACCCCAAAACCAACCCTAAACCTCAAACCTAACCCCAAACCAAACCCCAACCCTAACCCTAACCATAACACTAAACCCTAACCCCAAACCTAAGAGTAACCTCAACCCTAACCCCAAACCCACCCCAACCCTAAACCTAATCCTCAACACGAATCTTAACCCTAACCCCAACCCCAAACCTAAACCCAATAACCCCCAAAGTAGAGGTGGTAAGGGGCCTAACCCCAACCCTAACCCTAAATCCAAACCCCAACCCTAACCCTAACCCCTAAACCTAACCGTAACGCCTAACCCCAACCCTTACCAAATCCAAACCCTCAAAACCTAACCCCTAGGCCTAAGCCTAACCCTAACACCAACCCTAACCCTAACACAACCCTAACGCCAAACCCTAAACCTAACCCTAACCCTAGCCCGAACCCCAACCCAACCCCAAACCTAACCCGCAACACTTAGCCTAACCTAAACAAACCCCTAACCCTAACCCGAAACCTCCAACCCTAACCCTAAGATTAATCGCTAACCCTAACCCTAAACCCAACACTATCCCTAACATTAACCCTAACCCCAAACCCTAACCCTGACCTTAACCCTAAACCTAACCCTAACACTAAACACTAACCCCAACCCTAACCCTAACCCCAAACCCAACCCTAAACCCAACCACAATCCCAACCCTAAGAATGACCCCAAAGCCAACCCTAACCCTAACGCTAACCCAAACCAAACCCCAACCCTAACCCTAACGATAACACCTAACCCTAACCCCTAATCCTAACCGCAACCCTAAACCTAAGCCCACCCAGCCCTAAACCCAATACACACAAACTTAACACTGACCCCAGTCCCAACCCTAACCCCAACCTCAACCCCAACCCTAACCGCTAACCCCAACCCTAACCCTAAACCCTAAACCTAAACCTAACCCTAAACCAACCCTAACCCAAACCCAAACCCCAACCCTAAACCTAACCCCAAAGCCAACCCTAACCCTCACCCCAACCAAAACCCTAACCCTAACCCTAAGCCCAACCCTAACCCCAAACGCCTAACACTAACCTAAACCAAGAGCAACCAAACCCTAATCCCTAAACCTAACCAAAACCCCTAACCCCAACCCTAAGCGTAAACCCTTCTAACCCTAAACCCAAGAGTAACGCTAACCCCAAACCCAACCCTAAAGCTGACACGAAACCCAGCCCCAACCCCAACCCAACCCCAACCCCAAACACCTAACCCTAACCCCAACCCCAAACCGCAAGCCCTAGCCCTAGCCTTATCCCTAGCCCTAGCACAGCCCTAGTCCCCAACCTAACCTAGCCCGAACCCTCACCCTAACCCTAACCCACCCACGGCTAACCCTAACCGTAACCCCAACCCTAACCCTAAACCTAACCCTAAACCAACCCTAACACTAACCCAAACACCAGCCCCAGGCCTAACTCTAACCATAACCCTAACCTTAACCCCAACACCTATCACTAAGCCTAAACCTAACCCCAACCCTAACCCTAAACCCTACTCCAACCCTAACATTAATCCCCAACCCCAACCTTAACACCAACCACTATCCCTAACCCAAATCCCAAGCCCAAACCCTAACCCCAACCTCAACTCTAACCCTAACGATAACACTAAACATAACCCTAATCCTAGCCCCATCACAAGCCCGATCCCAGACCAGACTAGCCCTAACCCTAAACCTAATCCCTAGCCCGAACATCACCCTAACCATAACCCCAAACCCTAACCCAAACCCTAACCCTAAACCCAAAACCTAACCCTAACCGACCTTAATCATAACCCCCAACCCTAACCCTAAGAGCAATCCTAACCCTAACACTAATTCTAACCCTAAACCAAAACTGTAACCCAAACCCTAACCCAAACCCTAACCCGAACCCTATCCCTAAATCCTAACCCTAACCCTAACCCCAAACCCCAACCCCAAACCCAAACAGAACCCTAACCCTAACCCCAACCCTAAACAAAACCCTAACCCTAACCCTAAACCTAACCGTAACCCTAAACAAAACCCCCCTAACGCTAACCTAACCCTAAACCAAACCCCAATGCCAAACCTAACCCCAACCCTAACCTAACCATAACCGAAGACCTAAGCCAAAACCCAAGAAAAGCCCTAACCACTAACCCTAACCCTAACACTAAAACCTAACCCTAACACCAACCCCAACCCAACCCTAACCCCAACCTCAACCCCCAACCCCAAACCCTAACCGCAGCGCTCAAGTCCTAACCCCCATCCCTAGCCCTAAGCACTAACCCTAGTCCCAAACCCTAGCCCGAACCATAACCCCTAAATCCCAACCCTCACCACAACAGCTAACCCCAAACCTCAACCTAAACCCCTAACCCCTAAACCTAATCCTAACCCCAAACCTAACCCAAACCCAAACCCCAAACCTAACCCTAACCTCAAACCCAAACCATAACCCTAACCCCAAACCCCTAACCCAAACCCCTAACCCCTAACCCCAACCCCAACCATAACCCTAACCCCAACCCTAACCCTAACCCTAACCCTAACCCTAAGACCCAACACAAACCCTAACCCTAAACTAAACCTAACCCTATCCCTAACACTAAAACCTATCACTAAACCCAACACCCACCCCTAAACCTAATCCTACCCTAACGGTAACCTTAACACCACCCCAAACCCAACACCAACCCCAACCCTAACCATAACCCCAACGCCAAACCTAACCCCAACCCCAACCCCAACCCCAACCCCTAACACTAACCCTAACCCCTACAATAAACCAATAGTAACGCTAACCTCAACCGTAAAACCCAACCCCAATGCCAACCCCACGCTAACACTACATTAACCCTCACCCCAGCCCTAGGCCTAACCCCCCAAACCTAATCCTAACTTTAACACTAACACATATCATAAGCCCACGTCCACTCCCTAACCCTAAGCCTTAACCCCAACCCTAACCCTAACACTAAACCCTAAACCTAAACTTAACCCTAACACTATGCCTAACCTAATCCCAACCCCAACCCTAAAGCTAACCCTAAACCCCAACCCCAAACCTAACCCTAAACCTAACCCTAACACCAATCCTAACCCAAACCCCAACCCCAACCCTAACCCTAACCCCAACCCTATCCCTAACCCTAACCCCAACCCTAACCCTAATAACCCAAACCTAACCCTAACCCCAACCCCCAACCCTAAACCCAACCACAATCCCAACCCTAACACCGACCCCAATCCCAACCCTAACCACAACCTCCACCCCAACCCCAACCCCAACACTAACCATAAAGTTAACCCTAACCCCAAACCTAATCCCTAACCCTAACCCCAACCAAACCCAACCCCTAACCCCAACCCCAAACCTAAACCGTAACCAAAACCCCTAACCCCAACCCCAAACCACAACCCCAACACTAACCCTAAACCTAAACCCCTTCTAACCCTAAACCTAAGACTAACCCAAACCAAACCCGAACCCTAACCCCAACCCCAAACCCTAACCCTAAATGCAAAACACTAACACCAACCCTAACCCTAACCCCAACCCCAACCGTAACCCCAAACAAAAACACTAACCCCAACGCCAACCCTAACCCTAACTCCTAAACCTAACCCCCCACGTCACCCAATCCTAAACCCTAGGCCTAACCCTAACCCCTAACCCTAAACCTAACTTTAACCCCTAACACATAATCTAAGCCTAAACTTTTCCCCTAACCCTAACCCCTAACCCTAACCCTAATCCCTAACCCTAACCCAACCCAACACTAACCCTAAACCTAACCCCACCCCTAACCCTAACCCCCAACTCCAACCCTAACCCTAACGCTAACCCCAACCCTAACCCCCAACACCAACACTAACCCTAAACACCCAACCCTAACCCTAACCAACCCCAACTTTAACCCGAACACCAACCCCCAGCCCTAACCCCAAACCCTAACCCTAAACCTAACACCTAACCCCGCGCTAATCCCTATCCCTAACCTAACACTATCACCACCGCTAACACTAACCCTAACACCCAACCCTATCCCTACACTTAACCCCAACCATAACCATAACACTAAACACCAACCCCTAACCCCTAGCCCCCAGCCCCAGCCCTACCCCTAGCTCCTAGCACTCAGCCCTAGTCCTAAACCCCCATTCTAGCCCAACCATAATCCTAAACCTTACTCTAACCCTAATCCTAATCTCAACCAATAACCCCAACCATAAACCTAACCACAACCCTAACCCTAACCCCTACCCCAACCCTAAACTTAACCCTAAACCTATCCCCAACGCCTACCCAACGCTAAGCCAACCTTACCATACCCCTAGCCCCAGGCCTAACTCTAACCCTAACTCTAAATTTAACCCTAACTCATATGCTAAGCCCCAGCTCTTTCCCTAACCCTAACCCCAACCGTAACCCCAAACCCAACCCTAAAACTAACCCAAACCCAACCCTAACCCCAACCCTAAACCAAACCCCAAACCTAACCCTAAACCTCATCTAACCCTAAAACTAAGAGAAACGCTAACCCCAACCCCAACTCTAAACCCAACTGAAACCCCAACCCAAACCCTAACCCCAACCCCCAACCTAACCCTAAACCAAAGCATGGCGCTAACCGAACCCCAACCCCAAAACCCTAACCACAACCGCAACCTCTAATCGAAACCCAAGAGCGCAACTAACCCACCATAAACTTAACCCCAACACCCAACCCCAACCCTACCTAACCCTAACACCCCCCTAACCCTAACCGTAGCACTAGTCCTAGCCCTATCCCTAGCCCTAGCACTAGCCGTAGTCCTAAACCTAACCCTAGCCCGAACCATAAACCTAACCCTAACCCTAACCCTAAAGCTAACCGTAAACTAATCCTAAACCCTAACCATAATCCTAACCCTAACACCAACCCTAACCCAAACCCTAACCCCAACCCTAACCCTAACCCCAAACCCAACCCCAACCCTAACCCCAACCCCTAACCTTAACCCCAACTCCAAACCTAAACCCAACCACAATCCCAACCCTAACACCGACCCCAAACCCAACCCCAACCCCAACCTCAACCCTAACCCCAACCCCAACCCTAACCTCACGCTAACCCTAACCCTACTCCCTAACCCTAACCCTCACCCTAACCCTAACCGCTAACCCTAACCCAAAACCCCTAACCCTAACCGTAACCCTAACCCCAACCGTAACCCTAACACCAACCAAAACCCCGTCACCCTAACCCTAATCCTAACCCTAAACCTCTTCTAAACCTAACCCCAAGAGCAACCTAACCCTAACCCCAACCCACGAACACTAAACCCCTAACCCCAACCCTAAAACTAAACCCAAGGGTAAAGCTAACCCCTAAACCAAACCTAACCCCAACCCCAACACTAACCCCAACGCTAACCCTAAAACAAACCCCAATGTTAACGCTAAACGTAACCCCAAACCCAACCACTAACCCCCAACCCCAACACCAACCCAACCCTAACCCTAACCCCAACCTCTGTCTAACCCTAACCCCAACGACAAACCCCAACCCCAACCCCTAACCCTAACCCCAACCCCAAACCCCCTCTAACCGCAAACCCAAGAGTAACGCTAATCCTAAACCCAAGCCCAACCCCAAACCTAACCACAAACACCTAACCCAAAACCAAACCCTAACCCCTAACCCCCAGCCCTCCTAACCCTAACCCTAAGACCAACCCTAACCCTAACCCTAACCCCTAACCCCAACACCTAACACTAGCCCTAAACCTAACCTAACCCTAACCCTAACCCTAACCCTAAAACATAACCCAACCCAAAACCTAAACCTAACCCTAACCCCAACCCTAACCCTCCAACCAACCCTTAAACCCAACCCCAACACAAACCCTAACACAAACCCCAAACCCCAACCCTAACCCCTAACCCAAACCCAACACTAAACCTAACCCCAACCATAACACTAAACCCTAAACCCAAACCCCAAGACCTAGCCCCAGACCTAACCCGCACTAGCCCTAGCCCTACCCCTAAACCTAATAGTAGCCCGAACTATAACCCTAAACCTAAAACCAACGCCAAACCCCCCTAACCCTAACCCTAAACAAAATCCCCAACCCTAAGCATAACACTAACACTAACCCCTAACCCTAAACCTAACACATAACTCTAACCCCAAACCCTACCCCTAACCCTAACCCTAAACCCTAACCCCTAACCCCTAACCCTAACCCTAACACCAACCCTAACCATAAACATAACCCCACACATAAACATAACCATAACAACAACCCCAACACTAACCCTAAACCAACCCTAACACTGAACCTAACCCATAACCCAAACCTAAACCTAACCCCAACCCCAACCCCAACCCCAACGACAATCACAACCCTAAACCTAACCCCAAACCTAAACCCAACCCCAACCCTACCCAAACCCTAATCCCAACCCCAACCCCAAACCCAAATCTAACCCCTAACCCCAACCCTAACCCTAACCTACCCAACCCTAAACTTTTCCCTAACCCTAACCCCAACCCCAAACCCTAACCCCAATCCCTAACCCTAACCCCAACCCTAACCCCAACCCTAACCCTAACCCCAACCCCACCCCTAAACCCTAACCCACAAACTCTAACCCCTAAACCTAACCCCAACACCCAACCCCACCCTACCGAACCCCAACCCTAAACCAAGCCCTAAGCCCTAACCCTAACCCTAAACCCTAACTTTAACCCTCAACATCCTAAAGGTCAGCCCTACCCCCAAACATAACCCAGCCCAAACCCCACCCCCAACCCTAACCCTATCCCTAGCTTCCACCGGCCACACCCAACACCTAACCCTACCCCACACTAACCCCAACCATGACCCATAACACCAAACACCAACGTAACCCCGCCCCAGCCCCAGCCCGCCCTATCCCGCCCCAGCACAGCCCTAGTCCTCAACCTCATCTCTAGCCCACCATAAACCCTAACCCTTACTTCCAACCCCAAACCTTAATCCTACCAATAACCTACCATAACTCCACCCAACCCTAACCCCACCCCTCCCCACCCCACCCCATCCCCAACCCCATCCAAATGCCCGTCCTAACCCACCGACACTGCCCCACCCCCAGCCCCAGATCTAACTCTAACCCCAACTCCCACCCCCAACCCCAACTCATATCCCAAGCCTATGTTCTTCCCTACCCCAAACACCGTAACCCCACCCCTAACCCCAACCGTAACCCTCAACCCCAAAACTAACCCCTAAACCCAACCCTAACCCTAACCCCAAACGAAACCCCAACCCTAACACTAAACCACTTCTAACCCCTAAACCTAAGAGTAACGCTAACCCTAACCCTAACCCTAAACCTATCCCAAACCCTAAACAAAACACCTAACCCCAACCCAAACCTAACCCTAAACCAAACCCCATCCCTAAACCTAACACTGACCATAACCCCTAACCCAACCATAACCGTAAACCTCTTCTAACTCTAAACCCAAGAATAGCGCCAACCCTAACCCTAACCCCAAACTTAACCCTAACCCTAACCCTAAACCAAACACTAACCCCAACCCCAAACCTAACCCTAACACCTAACCCTCCCCCTAACCCTAGCCGTAGCCCCCAGCCCCAGCCCTATCCCTAGCTCCTACACTAGCCCTAGTCCTAAACCCATCCCTAGCCCAAACCATAAACATAACCCCAAACCCTAACCCTAAAGCTAACCCTAAACCCTAACCCTAAACCCTAAACCTAAACCTAACCCTAACACCAACCCTAACCCAAACCCCAACCCCAACCCCAACCCTAACCCCAACCCCAAACCTAAACCCAACCCAACCCTAACCCTCACCCCAACTCAAACCTAAACCCAACCACATTCCCAACCCTAACACCGACCCCAATCCCAACCCTAACCCCAACCTCAACCCCTAACCCCAACCCCAACCCTAACCCCACGCAAACCCAACCCCCAACCCTAACCCTAACCCTAACCCTAACCCCTAACCCCAACCCCAAACCCAATCCCAAACCCCCAACCTCACCCTAACCATAACCTAACCCAACCAACCCCCAACCCTAACCCCACCCACTCCCAACCCCCAACCCCTAACCCCGAACCCAAGATAACGCTAATCCTAACCCTAACCCCAACGCCACCAAACCCCTAACCCTAACCCCAACCCCCAACCTCTCCCAACCATCAACCTCCAGTGGCTAACCCCTAACCCCAACCCCAACACCCAACCCCCTAACCCAACCCTAACCCTAACCCCGAATATTAACCCTAACCCTAACCCCAACCCTAAAAATAAACCTAATAGTAACATTAACCTTAACCCTAAACCTAACCCCCAACGCCAACCCTACCCTAATCCTACCCTACCAAACCTAACCCTAGCCCCCAGGCCCAAATCTAACCCTAACCCCAACCACTAACCCTAACCCCAACACTAACTCCAACCCTAACCCCCCTAACCCCAAACCGCTCTAACCCCAAACCCAAGAGTAACGCTAATCCTAAGCCCAAGCCTAACCCTAAACCCAACCCCAACCCCCAACCCCAAAACCAAACACTAAGCCTAACCCCAACCCCCTAGCCCTAACCCCAACCCCTAACCCCAACACCAACCCTAACACCAACCCCTAACCCCTAACCCTAACCCCAACCCCAGCCCCAGGTCTAACTTCTAACCCCAACCATAGCTTTAACCCCAACACATAATCTAAGCCCAAACATTTTCCCCAACCATAACCCTAAAACCTAAACCTAACCCCAATCCCTAACCCTACCCTTAACCTAACACTATCACTAACCATAACCCCAACCCCTAACCCTATCCCTCCACTTAACTCTAATACTAACCATAACCCTAAACCCTAACCCTACCCTAGCCCTGGCTCCACCCCTATCCTCGCACCAGCACTAGCCCTAGTCCCAAACCTATACCTAGCCCGAACCATAACCCTAACCCTGAAACCAAACCAAAACCTAAACCAAACCCTAAACCTAAAAAAAAAGAAAATCCCTAACTCTAACCATAACACTAACCCTAACCCCCAACCCTAAACCTAACACTAACTCTAACCCCAAACCCAACTCTAACCCAAACCCCAAACCCCAACCCCAACCCTAACCCCTAACCCTAACCCTAACACCAAACCTAACCATAAACATAACCCCAGCCCTAACACCAACAACAACCCCAACACTAACACTAACCAAGCCTAACCCTGAACTTAACCCATAACCCAACCCTAACCCTAACCCCAACCCGAACCCTAACCCCCAACCCCAACCCCAACCCCACACCCAAACCCAACCACAACCCTAAACCCAACCACAATCCCAACCTTAACAACGACCCGAATCCCAACCCAAACCCCAACCTCAACCCCAAACCCAACGCCAACCCTAACCTAATCCCTAACCCCAATCCCTAACCCTAAACCTAACCCCTAACCCTAACCCCAAATCCAATCCCCAACCCTAACCCTCACCCTAACCATAACCCTGAACCCTAACCAAAACACCTAACCCCAACCCTAACCCTAACACTAACCCCAAAACTCTTCTAACCCTAAACCTAAGAGTAACCCTAACGCTAACCCCAACCCTAACCCTAACACCTAACACTAACCCCAAACCTAACCTAACCCCTAACCCCAAAGCCTAACACCACCCTAACACCTAAACCTAACCCCTAACCCCAACCCTAACCCTGAAACCAACCCCAAACCTAAGGCTAACACAAACCCCTAACCCAAACCCAAAACCCAACCCCAACCCTAACGCCAAACCTAACACTAAACCTAACCCTAACCTAACCCAAACCCTAAGCCTACCCCTAACCCTAAACCTAACCCTAACACTAACAGTAAACCAAACCTAACGCTAACGCTAACCCTAACCCTAAAACCTAACACTAACAATAACCCTAACCCTAACATCTAACCCCAACCCTAACCCTAACCCCCACCCTAACCCTAACCCCAACCCCAACCCTAACCCTAACCCCAACGCTAACCCCAACCGTAACCCCAACCCTAACCCTAACCTACCCCAACACTAACCCTATCACTAAACCTAACCCCAACCCAACACTAACCATAACGTTAACCCCTAACCCTAAACCTAATCCCTAACCCCAACCCTAACCGTAACACTCACCCCTAACCCCAAACCTAAACCCAATCCTAACCCAAACCCCTAAACCCAAACCCAAGTGAACGCTAACCCCAACCCCCAACCCCAACCCTAAACCCCTAACCCTAAACCCAAGAGTAATGCTAACCCATAACCCCAACCCTAACCCTAACTCCCACCCCAACCCTAACCCCAAGCCCAACTCCTAAACCCTAACCCTAACACTCACCCTAAACCCTAACCCTAACCCCAACCTCAACCCTAACAATAAAGCCCTAATACTAATGTTAAACCTAACACTAACCCTAACCCCAACGCCAACCTTCCTAACCCTACCCCTAACCCTAACCTAGCCCTAGGCCTAACCCCAACTTTAACCCCAACCCAATCCTAAGCCTAAACTCTATCCCCTAGCCCTAACTGAAACCCCTAACCCTAACCCCAACCCTAATTGCTAACCCTAACCACAACCCTAACACTATCCCTAACTCTAACCCCAAACCCTAACCCTATCCCTACCCTTAACCCTAACCATAACCATAACACTAAACACTAACCCTAACCCTAGCTCCTAGCCTGAGACCTATCTGGCCCTAGCACCCAGCCCTAGCCCAACTACCGTAGCGCCAACCCTAACCCAAACCCCAACCAAAAACAAACCCAACCCTAACCCTACCCTAAGCAAAACCCCAAGGGTAAGCCCTAACCCAACCCCAAACCCCAACCCTAAACATAACCCTAACCTAACCCCTAACCCTAACACAAACCCTAACCCTAAACCCTGACCCTAAACCCCAAGTACTACCCTAACACTAATCCCCAAATCTAACCGTAACCCTAGGCTAAACCTAACACCAACCCCAACCCTAACCCTAACCCCAACCCTAACCCTAACCCCAACCCCAACACTAACCCCCAACCCCTAACCTAACCTAATCCTAACTCCAACCCCAACCCAAGTCCCAACCACCAAAACCCTAACCCTAACAATAACCAATAGCAACGCTAACCTTAACCCAACCCCAACCTAAAGCCAACCTAACCCTAACCTTATCCTAACCCCTAACCAACCCCAGCCCGGCCTCACCTAACCCTAACCGAAACTTGAACCCAACACAAACCCTAGCCCAAACCCTTCCCTAACCCTAATCCTAAACCCAACCCCTAACGCTAACCCTAAACTCAACCCAACACCATCCCCAACCCTAAACCTAAACCCCTAACCCTAACCCTACCACAAATCCAACTCTAACTGTAACATTAAACCTAACCATAACCCCAGCCTCAGCCCTAACCCCGCCCAGCCCTATCCCTAAATTATCCCTAACCCGAACCGTAACACTAACCTGACCCTAACCCTTACCCAACCCTAACCCCACCCCAACCTCAACCCTAACCCCTAACCAAAACCCCAACCCTAACCCTTAACCCTAACTCCTAACCCTAAACCATAAACTTAATCCCTAACCCTAACCTGACATTAACCTAACCCTAAACACTACCCTAACCCCTAAACCCCAACCCTAACCCTAAACCTATCTCAAAACCAAACTTAACTTAAGCTTCGACTCTAACACAATTCCAATCCCCAAACGCAACCCACCCTAACTCCTAACTTAACCCCTAACCCCATCTCCAACCCCTAACCCCCAACCCAACTGAACCCAACCACAATCCCAACCTAACTTCCGAACCCTCAATCAACCCTAACACCAACTCAACCCCAAACGCAACCCCAACCCTAACCCTAACCCCAACTCCAACCCATCCCAACCCCAAACCCCAACCCAAACCTAACCAAAACACCTAACCCTAAGCTCAACATCACCCTAACTCCATAACTTCTAA
>CAKJTW010000704.1:0-23957 GCA_917880005.1 Nanger dama
GCTAGAGCCCTAGGGCTAGGGATAGAGTTAGGTTGGTGCCCAGTGTTGGGTTTTGGGTTAGGGTAGGGTTAAGTTAGCATTACTGTTAGGTTAGGTTAGAAGGTTGGAAGTAAGGTTGGGTTTAACATTAGGGGTTTGGTTTAGGGTTAGGGGTTAAGGTTACTGGTAGGGGTGGGGTAGGTGTAGGGAAGGGTATGGGTTGGAGTTGGGGTTAGTGTTAGGGTTGGGGCTAGTGTTGGGGATAGTATTAAGATTGGTTTTGGGTTTATGGTTGTAGGTTTTTAGTTGGGGGCTAGGGATGAGTTAGGGCAGGTTTGGGGGCTGGGGCTGGGGTTAGGGTTGGTGTTAGGGATAGTTTAGGTTTGGAGTGGTGTTATGGTTGAGTTGGTTGGCCCGGGGTTGGGCATGGCTGGGGTTGGGGCTGGGCTGTGCTGGGGCTGAGCTCGGGCTACAGCTGGGCTAGGGTTGGGTAGGGGTTGGGGTTGGGAGTTAGGCTTGGGGTTGGGGCTTAGCTGAGTTGAGCTGGCTGTGCTCGGGTTGGCTGGCTGGGCTGGGGTAAGGTTAGGATTGGGGTTTGGGTTGGGGTTAGGTTGGATTAGAGCTAGGCTAGTCTAGGAATAGAGTTTGGTTGATGTAGGGTTGGGTTTGGGGTTAGGGTAGGGTTGGGTTAGGGTTAGCATTACTGTTAGGTTAGGTTGAAGAGGTTTGGATTTGGGGTTAGGTTTAACATTAGGGGTTTGGTTTTGGGGTTAGGAGTTAAGGTTACTGGTAGGGGTAGGGGTAGTGTAGGGGAAGGGGTATGGGTTGGGGTTAGGGTTAGTGTTAGGGTTGGGTGAGTGTTAGGGTTGGATGGAGGTTAGGGTTTAGGGTTTATGGTTGTGGTTGGTTTAGGTTTAGGGCTGGGATAGGGTTAGGGGCCAGGTTCGGGGCTAGGGCTGGGGTTGGGTTAGTGTTAGGGGTTAAGTTTGGGTTTAGGGTAGTGTTGTGGTTAGGGTTAGGGTTGGGCTAGGGTTGGGCTGGCTGGGTTGGGGCTGGGGCTGGTGCTGGGGCTGGGGCTGCAGCTGGAGCTGGGGTTGGGGTGGGGTTGGGTTAGGGTTAGGCTTGGGGTTGGGGCTGGCTAGGGTTGGGGCTGCTAGTGCTAGGGCTAAGGCTATGGCTAGGGCTGGGTTTCGGTTGAGGGTTAGTGTTAGGGTTTGGGGTTAGGGATAGGGCAGGGTTAGCTTTAGGGTTGGGGTTTGGGGTTGGGGGTTGGGTTGGGGTTAGGGTTAAGGTTACTCTTGGGGGTTGGGAGTTAGGGTTACGGTTAGTGTTACGGTTAGGGTTGGGGTTAGGGGTTAGGGTTAGGGTGAGGAATAGGGTTTAGGGTTAGGGTTGGTGTTAGGGTTATGGTTAGGGGTTGGGTTAGGTTTAGGGTTGTGGTTGGGGTTAGGGTTAAGTTTAGGATTAGCATTACTGTTGGGGGTGGGGTTAGAAGGGGTTTAGGTTTAGGGTTAGGTTTAAAATAAGGTTACAGTTGGGTTGGGGTTCTAGAGTTGGGATTAGGGTTAGTGTTAGTGTTGGTGGTTACAGTTGGGGTTAGCATTAGGGTTGGGTTGTGTTAGCATTAGGGTTAGGGTAAGTGTTTGGAGTTGGGGTTATGGATTGGGTTTGGGGTTTGGGATAGGGTTAGGGATATGGTTATGGTTAGGGTTGTGTTAGGGTTGGGTTACGGGTAGGTAAGGGGGGAGGTGCGGTTTGGGTGTAGGGTTGGTGTTGGGGGAGGGTTTGGTTAACGTTTGGGTTAGGGATAAGGTTGGGGTATAGGGTTTAGGGTTAGGGTTAGGGTTTGGGCTTTGGGGTTTGGTTGTTGTTAGGGTTAGGGTTAGGGCTAGGGCTAGTGTTGGGTCAAGGGCTAGTGCTGGGGCTAGGGCTATGGCTGGGGCTAAGGTTAGGGTTAGGAGTTGGTGTTTAGGGTTAGGGTTAGGTTTACATTTAGGATTTGGGGTTAGGGAGTTATGGTTGGGGTCAGGGTTAGCTCTAGTGTTGGGTTGTTAGGATTTAGGCTTTGGGGTTAGGGTTAGGGATGAGTTTAGGGCTGGGGTTAGGATTGGGGTTTGTGTGGGCGCAGGGGTAGCGGTAGGGGAAGGAGTGTGGCTGGGGGTTGGGGTTAGGGTTGGGTTGGGGTTGGGGCTACGAGATAGGGTTAGAGCTAGGGATAGTGCTAGGTCTAGGGTTAGGGTCAGGGTAAGGGTTAAGTTTAGGGTTACGGTTGGGGTACGTGAACTTGTGTTTAGTTTGAAATGGTTATGTTATGTTTAGATTAGGATAAATTTGGGATAGGGTGTAGGTTTAGGGTAAGGTTAGTGTTAGGGTTAGGATTTAAAATTAGGGGTTAAATTTAGGTTTAGGATTTAAGTTTAGGTTAGGGTTGAGTTAGGCTTATGGGTTAGAATTAGGTTTAGAGTTAGGGTTCAAGAGTTGGGGCTGGGGATAGGGGTGGAGCTGGGGGTTAGGGTTGGGGCTAGGGATTGGGGTTGCGGGTAGGGTTAGGGAAGGGGTATGGCTTAGGGGTTGGGTTTACGGTTAGGGTTAGAGGATTGGGTTAGGGTTAGGGTTTAGTTTTAGGGTTAGGGATAGTGTTTGTGTTAGAGGTTAGGTTTAGGGATAGGGTTGGCATTTACTCTTGGGTTTAGGGTTAGAAGAGGTTTAGGGTTAGGGTTAGGGTTAGGTGTTTTGGTTAGAGTTAAGGGTTAGTGTTAGGGTTAGGGTTAGGGGTAAGGGTTAGGGGTTAGGGTTAGGGTTAGGGGTTAGGTTTAGGGTTTGTTTAGGGTTAGGGTTAGGGTTAGCTTACACTTAGGTTTAGGGTTAGAAGGTTAGGGTTAGGGTTGGGGTTTTTGTTTGGGGTTAGAGTTGGGGTTAGGGTTTAGGGTTAGGGTTAGGATTAGGGTTATAGTTAGGGTCAG
This sequence comes from Nanger dama, assembly GCA_917880005.1. Lineage (NCBI taxonomy): Eukaryota > Metazoa > Chordata > Mammalia > Artiodactyla > Bovidae > Nanger > Nanger dama. Next base: position 2,943 of record CAKJTW010000704.1, read on the forward strand.
GATCAGGGTCAGGGTCTGGGTCGGAGTCAGTGTCAGGGTTTAGGGTCAGGTTTATTGTTAGGGTTAGTGTTAGGGTTAGGGTTAGGGGTTAGGGTAGTGTTAGGTTTAGGGTTAGGATTAGGGTTAGTGTTAGGGGTTAGGGTAGGGTTTAGGGTTAGGGTTAGGGTTGGGTTAGGGATTAGGGTTATAGTTAGAGGTCAGGATCAGGGTCAGGGTATGGGTCAGAGTCAGTGTGTCAGGGTTTAGGGTTAGATTTATCGTTAGAGTTAGTAAGTTAGGGTTAGGGTTAGTGGTTAGGGTTAGGGTTAGGGTTGGGTTAGGATTAGGGTTAGGGTTAGGGATTGGGGTTAGGGTTAGTGTTGTAGTTGGGTTAGGTTTGGGGTTGGGGTTGGGGTTAGGGTTAAGGTTCCGGTTAGGTTTAGGGTTGGGGTTAGGGTTGGGGTTAGTGTTAGGGTTAGGGTTAGGGTTGAGGTTAGGGTTAGGGTTGGGGTTAGGGTTAGGGTTAGGTTTAAGGTTGGGTTAGGGTTAGGATTTAGGGTTATTGTAGGGTTAGTGTTATGGTTAGCGTTAGTGTTATGTTTTAGGGTTTAGGATTAGTTTTGGGCTGGGGTTAGGGTTTCATTATGGTTAGAGTTAGGGTCACGGTTTTTATGGTTTAGGGTTAGAGTTAGGGTTGGGTTTGGGGTTGGGGATGGAGTTAGGGTTAGGGTTCAGAGTTAAGGTTAGGGTTAGTTTTGGGGTTGGGGATTAGGAATAGGGGTAGTGGTGTGGGTTGGGGTTGGGTTTAAGGTTAGCATTGTGTTATGGTTAGGGCTGGGCTAGGATTTGATTCAGAAATAGTGCCAGAGCTAGGGCTACAGCTAGGTGTAGGGTTAGGTTTTAGGGGTTAGTGTTAGATTTAGGGTTTAATGTTAGGGATAGGGTTAGGGATAGAGTTAGGGTTGGGTTGGGATTAGGGTTTAGGGTTAGGGTTAGGGTTAGGTTTAGTGTTAAGGTCAGGGTTAGGTTTAGTGGTTGGTGTTTGGGTTGAGTGTTGGGATTAGGGGTTAGGGTTAGGTTAGGGGTATGTTTAGGGGTTGTGGTTAGGGTTAGGGTTGGGGTTAGTGTTGGTGTTGTTTTAGGGTTGGGTTTAATGTTTAGGGTTACTGTTGTGTTTAGGGTTTTGGGGTGTAGCCCTAGCCTAGGCCTACCTTAGCCTAACCTAGCAAACTCTCTTCCTTAGACCTTACCCTAATCCCTATCCTAACTCAGCCTAATGTAACCCAAAACAACAACCTACACTCTAGTCTGCCCCTCCCCTAACCTTGACTCTAACCTAACCTGGCCTAACACTGACCTAAACCTAACTCAAGCCTAGCCTAGCCCTGGCCTAACACTAACTCTACATCCTAAAACTTACCCTAACCCTATGCCTTGGCCCTAGCCTAACCTCTACTGGCCTAGCCTAACCTAGGCCTAACAGTGTTGGCTGCCTAGCCTAAGCCTAAGCCCTAGGCCCAAGCCCAAACCTGGCTCTGCCCTAGCCTAGCCTAGACAAGCCTAACCCTGTCCTCCCCTTGGCCTAGCCTAGCCCCAACCCCAGCCCTAGCCTAATCCCTGTCTCTAGCCCTGAGGCCCTGGCCTAGCCTGGCCTTGTCCCTGCCTAGTCCTAGCCTGGGCCATGGTCCTGGTCCTGGCTCTGGCCATGGCCCCCTGGCACAGCCTAGCTACCTGTCTGGCCTAGGCCAGCGGCACCAGTCGTGGCCTGGCCAAGGCCTTGGCCTGGCTCTGATCTGACCTGAGCCTAACTAACCTATCCTAGCCCGGCCCTGGCCCCTGGCCCTTTCCTATCCTCGGCCCAGCATAGCCTAGCCTAGCCTAGTCATGGCCCTAGGCGCTAGCCTGGCCTGGGCCTGGCCCTGTCCTGGCCCTGGCACTGGCCCTTGTCGTGACCTATCCATGGCCCCCAGCCTGGCCCCTAAGTGCTAGCCCTCGCCCCTGCCCTGGCCCTGGCGCCGCTGTAGCTCTGGCTCTGCCCGTGCCTGTGCCCTGGCCTGGCTCTGGCTTAGGCCCGGACCTAATGATGGCCTAGCCCTATTAACCTAAGCCAGGCCTAGCCTAAACACGGCCCCTAGCCTATCCACTCCTTAGCCTGGCCTAGCCTAGCCATGTTCTGGATCTGAAGCCTAGCCTGGCGCTAAAGCTAAGCCTAATCCTAAGCCTAAACAAAGCCTAAGCCTAACCATAGCCTGACACTAACCTGACCCTGACCTGCCCCTGAACCTAGCCCCTAACCCTTGCCTGGCCCTGGCATGGCCTGGTCCTGACTTGGTCTGTGGCTTAGCGAGCCTGGCCCTGGCACTAGCCTAGCATTGACAGCCTAGCCCAGGCCCTAGACTCCTGGCTCTAGCCTGGCACTAGGCCCCGGCACGTTGAAGGTAGACCTTGCCCTGGCAGTAGGCTCTGGCCTAGCAAGTCCTGGCGCACAGGCCTGGCCCTGGCCTGGCCCGAGCCTGGTCACCGGCCCTGGCCCTGTCTCTGGCCCTGGCCTGGCCTGGCCCTAGGCCTGGCCTAGCCTGACCTGAGGCCTGCCTGGCCTGGCCTTGGCCTGGCCTGGCCTTGGCCTGACCCAGGCCTGGCCCTGGCCCTGGCCCTGAGCCTAGGCCTGCCTGGGCCCTCGCCCAGCCTGGCCTGGCCCTGGCCCTGGGCCCTGGCCTGGCCTGGCCTGGCCCTGGCCTGAGCCTGTCCCTGCTCCTGGCCTGGCAGTGCCTTGCCTAAGGCCTGGCGGGGGATGCTGAGCCTAGCCTGAAGCCCTGGCCTACTGGCCCTAGGCCTGGCCTAACCCTGCACTCTGCTCTGAGGCTCTGGCCCTGGCCTGGCCCTGGCCCTGGCCCTGGCCTAGGCTTGCCTGGCCCCTGGCCTGGCCTGGCCTGGCCTGGGCCTAGGCCTTGGCTGCCTGGCCTGGCCTGGCCTGGCACTGGGCACTGGCCTTGGCCTGGCCTGGCCTAGGCCTGGCCCTAACCCTGGCCCTAAGCCACGACCTAGCGGCCTGGCGCTAAGCCCTGGCCTAACTCTGTTCTGGCCCTGGCCTAGTCCTGGCCTCTGTAACCAATGCCCTAATAGTAGCCTGACCTTAGCCTAGGCCTGGCCCCAGCCTGGCCCTGCCTAGGCCTAGCCCTGGCCACAGCCTTGGCCCTGGGCAAGCCTGGCCTGGACCCTGGCCCTAGCCTGCCCTGGCCCTAGCCCATATCCTAGGCCTAAAAGTCTTTTTCTGACCTAATCCTGAGCACTAACCTAGCCTAACCATAATCCCTGGCCGTGGCCATAACTCTGGCACTGTCCTAGCCTTGGCCTAGGCTCTGGCACTAACAATAACACTAAGCCTGACAAGCCTAGCCTAGCCTGGCCCGGGCCTGGCCTACCTGGCCTCTGGCACTGGCCCTGATTCTAGGCCTGGCCTGGCCCAAGCCATAAGGCTGTCCTGACCTAGGCCTGGCCTAAGCCAAGGCCTAGCCCTGGCCTGGCCCTGGCCAAGGCCCTGCCCTGGCCTGGCCTAGGCCTGGCCTGGCCCTAGGCCTGGCCTGGCCTGGCCTGGGCCTGGCCTAGCCTGGCCCTGGTCAGCCTGGCCTGGCCTGTGCCTGGCCTGGCCCCAGCCCAGCTGCCTGGCCTGGCCTGGCTCTGGCCTGACCCTGGCCTGGCCTGGGCCTGGCCTGCCTGGCCTAGGCCGCTGGCCTGGCCTGGGCCAGCCTGGCCTGGCCTGGCCTGGCCTGGCCCTGGCCCTGGCCTGGGCCTGGCCTGGCCCTGGCCTGGCCTGGGCCCTGGCCCTGGCCTGGCCTGGCCTGGCCCTAGCCTGGCTCTGGCCTGGCCCTGCCTAGCCATGGCCTGGCCTGAGCCCTGGCTCTGGCCCTAATCCTGGCCTGGCCTGGCCTGGCCCTGGCCTGGCCTGGCCTGGCTCATGCCTGGCCTGGCACTCAGGCCTGGCCTGGCCTGGCAGCCAGGCCTGGCCTGGCCCTGGCCTACACCTGTGCTGGCCCTGGCCCTGGCCCCTGTCCTGGCCTGGCCCTGGCCTCTCCCTGCCCCTAGCCTGGCCGTGGCCCTTGCCCCTGGCCGGACCACGGCCCTAGTCCACTGCCCCTGCCCTGCCCAAGGCCTGGCCCTGTCCTGGGCCTGGCCTGGCCTCTAGGCGTGACCTTGGCCTGGCCCTGGCCCTGGCCTACCCCGGACCTGAGCCTTGGCCTGGCCTAACACTCATCCTGCCTAGTGACCCCCTGGCCCTGGCCCTGTGCTCTGTTCCCATAGGCCTAGGCCTAGTCTCTGTAACTGCCAGGCCTAGTGGTGGCGCTGGCCCTGGCCTAGCCTAGCCCAGCGGCCAGGCCCTGCCCTGCCTCTGCCTGGCCCTGGCCCTGGGCCTGGCCTGGCTCTGACCTGGCACCTAGGCCTGGCCAGCACTGCCCTGGCCTGGCCTAGCCCTGCCTGGCTTGGCCCTGGCCTAGCCTGGCACTGGCCTGGCACTGGCCTAGCCCTGGCCCTGGCCTGGCCATAGGCCCTGCACCTGGCCTAGCCTGGCAGTGAGCCCTGGCCTGGCCTGGCCTGGCTCTGCCTGGCCTGGCCTGGCCTGGCCTAAGGTTAGGCACTAGGCCTGGCACTGGCCTAGGCCCTGGCCCTGCACCTGGCCGTGGTCCTGGCTCTGGCACTGTTTCTGGACCTAATCCTGGCCCTGGTCCTAGCCTAACACAGTGCTTAGCCTAAAGCTAGCCCCAGCCCATGCCCTGCCCTGTCCTAGTCCCTGGCCTAAGTCTAGCCTAGCCTTAACTCTGGACCTAACCCTATCTCCATCCCCAACCTAAGCCCAGGCCTAACTCTAACCTGGACCATAAGCCCTAGCCCTATCCTAACCGTAAACAAGCTCTAGTCCCAGCACTAGCTTCCAGCCCATTTTCCCTACCCGTGCCCCTCCCTAACCGATAGCTCTGGCCCTAGCCCTAACCCCTAACACTAACCATAACCTAAGCCATCCCTAACCCAAGATTCTAACCTAACCTAACCGTAGTCTAAGCCCTAGCCATGGCCTAGCAATGGCCCTGGTCCTAGCCGTGTCACTGGCCCTAGCCTAACACTAACACTGACCTAATTCTAGCCTAAGCCCAGGCCTAGCCCAACCATGGCACTAACCTTGGCCTGACCCCAGCCCGTCACATGCCACTGCCTCTGGCCTAATGCTGGCCTGGCCCTGGCCGTGGCCCTGGCTCTAGGCCTGCCCCTGCACTTGCCCTGGCCTGGCCCTGGCCTGGCTCAGGCCCTGGCCCTGGCTTGCTAGGCCTAGGCCTGGCCTGGCCCTAGGCCCTGTCCTGGCCTGGCCTGCCGGCCTGGCCTGACCTGGCCTGGCCTGGCCCTGGCACTGGCACTGGGCCCTAGGCTTAGTCCTGGCACTGGCCTTGGCCTGGGCTTTGGCCTGGCCTGGGCCTGGCACTAGGCCTGGCCTGGCCGTGTCCTGGGCACTGGCACTGGCCTAGGCCAGGCCCTGGCCTAGGCCTGGCCTTGGCCTGGCCTGGCTGGCCAGGCCTGGCCTGGTCCTGGCCCCAGTCCTGAGCCATGCTTGGGCCCCAGCCTGGCCCTGGCCTGACCCTAGGCCCGTCCCCTGACCCTGGCCCCACACGGGCCTGGCATGGCCTGGCAGTGGCCTGGCCCCTGGCCTAGGCCTGGCCCTGGCTCTGGCCCTGGCGCTGGCCTAGGCCTGGCCTGGCCTGGCCTGCCCTGGCGGCTGGCTCAGCCTGGCCTGGTCCCTGACCTGACTCTGGCCTGACCTGACCTGACCTGACACTAGCCTAGCCTAGCGCTGACACTAGGCCCTGGCCTAGGCCTGGCCATGGCCTAACCGTTGCCTAAGGCCTGGCCTGGCCTAGGCCTGGCCTTGGCCCTCAGGCCTGGCCACAGCCCCTGACCTGGCCTAGGCCCAGCCCTGGCCCCACCCCAGCCTGGCCTAGCATGGCCTAGCACTGGCCTGGCCCTGGCCTAGGCCTGGCCTGGCCTGGCCCTAGCCTGGCCTATCCCTGGCCCTAGCCTAGCCCAGCCCGGACCTTGGCCCGGATGCTGGCTCTGATTTTAAAGCTTGGCCTGGACCTGGCTGACTCTGACCTGGCTCTGGCCTTGGCCTAGGTCCTGTCACTGGCCTGGCCTAGGCCCTGGCCTGGCCTGGCCTGGCCTAGGCCTAGGCACTGGCCTAAAGGCTAGGCCAGGCCCTGGCCTAGGCTTGGCCTGGCCCAGCCACAGTCCCAGGCCTGGCCCCAGGCCTGGCCTGGCCCTGGCCCTGGCCTGGCCTGCCCCCAGGCCTGGCCGTGACCGGACCCCAGCACTGGCCTGACCGCAGTCCCAGCCCTGCCTGGCCCTGGCCCCAGCCTGGCTCTGGCCTGGTTCTGGCCTGGCACTGGCTCCTGGCCTGGCACTGGCCTGGCACTGGCCTGGGCCTGGCCTGGCCCTGGCCTGGCCTGGCCTGGCTCTGGGCCTGGCCTGGCCTGGCCTGGCTCTGGCCTGGCGCTGGCCGTGATGCAGAGGCTGGCCTGAGTCCTGGCCTGGCCTGGCAAGGCCCTTGCCCTGGCCCTGGCCATGGCCTGGGCTGGGCCTGGCCTGGGCCTGCGGGTGGCTGGCCTGGCCTGGCCGTGAGGCCAGGCCCTGTCCTGGCCTGGCCTGGCCCTGGCCTGGTCCTGGCCTGGCCTGGCCTGGCCTGGCCTGCCTGGCCTAGGCCTGGCACTGGCTCTGGCTCTGGCCACACATGCCTTTGGCCCTGCCCTGCCCTATGCCTGGCCTGGCCTGGCCTGGCCTGGCCTGGCCAAGGCCCGTGTGGCTGTCCTGGCCTGGCCTGTCCCTGGCCTGGCCAGATCACCTGGGCCTGGCCCTGGCCTGGCCTAGGCCTCTTCCTGGCCTAGGCCTAGGGTGGCGCTGGTCCTGGCCTGGCCTAGGCCAGGCCCTGTCCTGGCCTGGTCCTGGCCCCTGGCCTGGCCTGGCAGCTGGCTCGGCCCTGGCCTGGCCTGGCCTGCCACACATGCCTGCCTTTGCCCTGCTCCTGCCCTGTCCTGGCCTGGCACTGGCCCCTAGGCCTGCACCTGGCCCTGGCCCTTGCCCTTGCTCAGGCCCTGGCCCTCTTGCACTAGGCCTGGCCTGGCCATGACACTGAGGCCCTGGCCTGGCCTGGCCTGGCCTGGCTGGCAAGGCCTGGCCGGACCTGGGGTCGTCTAGGCCTGGCCCTGGCCCTGCCTCTGCCCTGCACCTGCCCAGCCGTGGCCTTGCCTGGCCTAGCCTGGCCCTAGGCCTGCCTGGCCATGCCCTGCCCCTGGCCATGGCCTTGTCCTGGGCCTGGGCCATGGCCCTGGCCCCTTGCCTGGCACTAGGCACTGGCCGGCTCTGTGGCCTGGCCCAGCCCTGGCACTGGCCTGGCCCTGGCACTGCCCACAGTCCTGGCATAAGCACTGGCACTGGCTCTAGTCCTGGCCCAAGGCCCTGGCCTGGCCTGGCCCTGCACTCATCTGGCCCTGGCCTGGCCTGGCCTAGCTCGGCCCTGGCCTGGCCCTGGCCCCCTGCCCTGTCCTGGTCCTGGCCTAAGTCTAGCCCTGGCCTTGGCTCTGGACCTAGCCCTGTCTCCGTCCCCAGCCCTAGGCCCAGGCCTGGCTCTGGCCTGGACCATAGGCCCTGGCCCTGTCCTGGCTGTAAACAAGCTCTAGTCCCAGCACTAGCTTCCGGCCTGTTTCCTACCCGTGCCCCTGCCCTGACCGATGGCTCTGGCCTTGGCCTAACCCCTAGCACTAACCATAGCCTAAAACATGCCTAACCCAAAATTCTAACCCTAGCCTAACCGTGGTCTAAGTCCTGGCCATGGCCCTGGCAATGGCCCTGGTCCTAACCGTGTCATTGGCCTAACCTAGCACTAACACTGACCCTAATTCTAGCCTAACAGCAGGCTTAACCCAGCCATGGCCTAACCTTGGCCTGACCCCAGCCCGTCACATGCCACTGCCTCTAGCCTAATGCTAACCTAGGCCTACTGTGGCCTGGCTCTAGGCCTGCCCCTGCCTTGCACCTGGCCTGCCCAGCCCTGGCTCTGGCCTGGCCCTGGCCCTTGCCTGGCCTTGGCCTGGCCTAGGCCTGCCCCTGCACTTGCACTGGCCTGGCCTGGCCCTGGCCTGGCCTGGCCTGGCCTGGCCCTTGCCTGGCCTTGGCCTGGCCTAGGCCTGGTCCTGGCCTGGCCTGCCCTGGCCTGGCCTGGCCTGGCCTAGGCCAGGCCTGGGGTGGCACTGGCCTGGCCTGGCACTGGCCTGGGCCTGGCTCTGGCCTAGTGGCCTGGCCTGGCCTGGCCTGTCGCTGGCCCGGCCTGGCACTGGCACTGATCCTGGAGTCCTAAGGCCTGGCACTGGCCTGGCCTAGGCCTGGCCTGCCCTGGCCTGAGTCCTGGCCTGGCCTGGCCATAGGCCTCTTCCTGGCCTAGGCCAGCAGTGTGCTGGCCTGGCCTGGCCTGACCAGCTAGGCCTTGGCCGGCCTGGCCTGGCCTGGCCTGGCCTGCAGCTGCCCTGCCCCTGCCCTGTCCATAGGCCTGGCCTGGCCCTAGGCCTGCACCTGGCCTGGCCTGCCCTCAGCTCAGGCCCTGGCCCTGGCACTGAGGCTAGGCCTGGCCTGGCACTGAGGCCTGGCCTGGCCTGGCTTCCTGGCCTGGCTGCTGGCCTGGCCTGGCTCGTCTGGCCTGGCCTGGCCCTGCCTCTGTCCTTGCCCCTAGCTTGGCTGTGACCTTGTCCTGGCCTGGCCACTGGCCCTAGGCCTGCCTGCAGCCCTGTCCTGGCCTGGCCATAGGCCTGTCAGCCAAGGCCTAGGCCATGGCCTTGCCTTGGTCCTGGCCCCAGGCCCATGCCCAGGCCCTTGCCTTGGCCTGGCCTGGCCTGGCACTGGCCTGGCCTGGCACTAGCCACGCCCCTAGGCCTGGCCCTGGCCTGGCCCTGGCCTGTTCTGGCTCTGGCACTGGACCTGGCTTGCCCTGTAACAGTAAGGCTAATGGTGGCGCTGGCCATGGCCTAGGCCTGGCCCCTGTGCCAGGCCTGCCTTGCCTGGCCTGGCCTGGGCCGGGAGCCAGTCCTGGCCTGGCCTGGCCTGGTCTTGCCCTGGCCCTGGTCCTGGCCTGGCCTAGGCCTAAGGCTCTTCCTGGCCTAGGCCTGGGGTGTGGCTCTGGCCTGGCCTGGCCTGGCCCTGGCCTGGCCTAGGCCTGGCACTAGGCCTGGCCCTGGCCGTGTCCTAGGCACTGGCACTGGCCTAAGGCAGGCCCTGGCCTAGGCCTGGCCTTGCCAGCCTGGCCTGCCTGGCCTAGGCCTGGCCTAGTCCTGGCCCCAGTCCTGGCCCTGACCCCAGGCCTGGCCCCTGAGCCCCTGGCCCCCCTGGCCTGGCATGGCCTGGCAGTGGCCTGGCCCTGGCCTAGGCCTGGCCTGGCTGGCCCTGGCCCTGGCCTGGCCCTGGCCTGGCCTGGCCTGCCCTGGCGCTCAGCCTGGCCTGGCCTGGCCCTGGCTGGCCTGGCCTGGCCCCTAGCGCTGGCCCAGGCCTGGACCTTGGCCGGGATGCTGGCTCTGATTTTTAAACGGCCTAGGCCTGGCCTGGCTCTGGCCTGGCTCTGACCTTAACCATAAGCCTGTACTGGCCTGCCCTAGCAGCCTGGCCCTGGCCTGGCCTGGCCTAGGCTAGGCACTGGCCTGAGGCTAGGCCAGGCCCTGGCCTAGGCCTGGCCTGGCCCCAGCCGATCCCAGGCCCTGGCCCTGGCCCTGGCCTGGCCTGGCCCTGGCAGCCCAGGCCTGGCCGTGGCCGGGCTCCAGCACTGGCCTCCCTGGCCCGGTCCCCTGGCCTGTCTGGCCCAGCCCCAGCCTGGCCCTGGCCCTGGTTCTGGCCTGGCACTGGCTCCTGGCCTGGCCTGGCCTGGCACTGGCCTAGGCCTGGCCTGGCCCTGGCCTGGCCTGGCCTGGCCTGGCCTGGCCTGGCCTGGCCTGGCCTGGCCTGCCCAGGGCCCTGGCCTGATCCTGGCCTGGCCTGGCCTAGCCTGGCCCTGGCCTGGCCTAGGCCTGGCCTGGCCAGGCCTGGCCTGGGCCTGCGGTGGCCTGGCCTGCCCTGACCGTGAGCCAGGCCCTGTCCTGGGCCTGGCCTGGCCCTGGCCTAGTCCTGGCCTGACCTCTGGCCTGGCCCTGGCCTGGCCTGGCCCTAGGCCTGGCACTGGCTCTGGCCCTGACCATGCCTTTGGCCCCCTGCCCCTGCCTGTGCCTGGCCTGGCCTGGCCTGGCCTGGCCTGGCCTCCTGGCCTAGGCCTAGGCCTGGTGGCTAGTCCTGGCCTGGCCTAGGCCAGGCCCTGTCCTGGCCTGGTCCTGGCCTGCCCTGGCCTGGCCTGGCTCGGCCCTGGCCTGGCCTGGCCTGGCCTGGCCACAGCCTTTTGCCCTGCTCCTGCCCTGTCCTGGCCTGGCACTGGCCTGGGCCCTGACCTGGCCTGGCCCTTGCCCTTGCTCAGGCCCTGGCCCTGGACCTAGGCCTGGCCTGGCCATGACACTGGGCCCTGGCCTGGCCTGGCCTGGCCGGACAGCTAAGGCCTGGCCGGACCTAGGCTGGGCCTGGGCCTGGCCTGGCCCTGCCTCTGCCCTGGCCCTGGCCCAGCCGTGACCTTGGCCTGGCCTGGCCACAGGCCCTAGGCCTGCCTGCCCATGCCCTGCCCCTGGCCATGGCCTTGTCCCTGGCCCTGGGCCTAGGCCTGGCCCTGGCCTGGCCCTGGGCACTGGCCTGGCTTGCGCCTGGCCTGGCCCAGCCCTGGCACTGGCCTGGCTCTGGCACTGGCCACAGTCCTAGCATGGGCACTGTCACTGGCCTGGTCCTGGCCAAGGCCCTGGCCTGGCCCTGGCCTGCACTCGGCCTGGCCTGGGCCTGGAATGGCCTGGCCTGGCCTGGCCTGGCCTGGCCTGGCCAGGCCCTGGCCTGGCCTGGGCCTAGGCCTGGCCCCTGGCCTGTTCCTGGCTCCTGAGCCCTGTGGCCCTGGGCCCTGGCCTGGCCCCAGGCCTAGTCCTGGCCTGGCCAAGGCCTGGCCTGGCCTGGCTCTGTCCTGGCCTGGCCATGCCTTTAGCCGTGCCCTGCCCTCTGTCCTGGCCTGGCCTGGAGGCCTGCACCTGGCCTGGCACTGGCCCAAGGTCAGGCCCTGGCCCTGTGCTAGGCCTGGCCTGGCCTGGCACTGGCCCTGGCCTGGCCTGGCCTGGCCCTGGCCTTGCTGGCCGTGGCCTGGCCCTGGCCTTGCCTGGCCTAGGCCTGGCCTGGCCCCAGGCCTGGCACTGGCCTAGGCCCTGGCCTGGCCTGGCCTGGCCCTGGCCTGGCCCTGGCCCTGGCCTGGCCCTGGCCTGTCCTGGCCTTGCTGGCCTGTGTGGCCTGGCCTGGGCCTGGGCCCTGGCCTGGCCTGGCCCTGGCACTGGGCTCTGGCCTGGCCTGGCACTGGCACCAGGCCCTGGCCCTGTCCTGGGCCTGGCACTGGCCTGGCCCCTGGCCTTGCCTCTGGCCTGGCCTGGCCTGTGCCTGGGCCTGGAGTCCAGGCACTGGCCTGGCCTGGGCCTGGGCACTGGCCTGGTCCTGGTCAGGCCCTGGCCCTTGCCCTGGCTCTGTCCTGGCCTGGCCTAACCGTGGCCTGGCCCTGGCCCAGGCCTTGGCCTTGGCCCTGGCCATGTCCTGGCCCTGGCCATGGCCTGGGCATGGCCTGCTGGCCTAGGCCTGGCCTGGCTGGCCTGATCCTGCTGGCCTAGGCCTGGACTCTGGCACTGGCCTAGGCGTGGCTCTGGCTCTGGCCTTGCCTGCCCCAGGCCTGGCCCTGTCCCGGGGCCCTGGCCCTGGCTCTGGCCTGGCCTAGGCATTAGGCCTGGCCGTAAGAGCAGCACCAGCACTGGCCTGGCCTAGCCACGGCCCTAGGCCTGCCCCTGGCCTTGGCCTGGCCCTAGCCTCGGCACTGGCCTGGCACTGGCCACTAGGCCTGGCCTGACCTGGCCATAGGCCCTGCACCTGGCCTGGCCTGGCCTGAGCCTGGCCTGGCCTGGCCCTGGCTCTGCCCTGGCCCTGGCCTGGCCTGGCCTAAAGATTAGGCACTAGGCCTGGCACTGGCCTAAGCCCTGGCCCTGCACCCTGGCCGTGGTCCTGGCTCTGGCACTGTTTCTGAACCTAATCCTGGCCCTGGCCTAACCTAACACAGTGCTGGCCTAAAGCTGACCCCAGCCCATGCCCCTGCCCTGTCCTAGTCCTGGCCTAAGTCTAGCCTGGCCTTGGCTCTGGACCTAGCCTGTCTCCGTCCTGACCCTAAGCCCAAGCCTGGCTCTGGCCTGGACCATAGGCCTGGCCTGTCCTGGCCGTGGCCAAGCTCTAGTCCCAGCACTGGCTTCAGCCCGTTTCCCTGCCCGTGCCCCTGCCCTGACCGATGGCTCTAGCCCTGGCCCTGGCCTAGCACTAACCATGACCTAAAGCCATGCCCTGGCCCAAAATTCTAGCCTAGCCTGGCCTTGGTCTAAGCCCTGGCCATGGCCCTGGCAATGGCCCTGGTCCTAGCCGTGTCACTGGCCCTAGCCTAGCACTAACACTGACCTAATTCTAGCCTGCTGGCAGGCCTAGCCCAGCCATGGCACTGGCCTTGGCCTGGCCTAGCCCGTCCCATGCCACTGCCTCTGGCCTAGTGCTGGCCTGGGCCTGGCCTGTGCCCTGGCTCTAGGCCTGCCCTGCACTTGCCTGGCCCCTGGCCCTGGCCCTGGCCTTCCAGGCCCTGGCCCTGCCACTAGGCCTAGGCCTGGCCTGCCCTAGGCCCTGGCCTGGCCCTGGCCTGGCCTGGCCTGGCCTGGCCTGGCCTGGCCCTGGCCCTAGGCCTGGGCCCTGGCCTGGCCTGGGCCTGGCCTGGGCCTTGGCCTGGCCTGGGCCTGCCTAGGCCTGGCCTGGCCGTGTCCTGGGCACTGGCACTGGCCTGGGCCAGGCCCTGGCCTAGGCCTGCCTGGCCTGGCCTGGCCTGGCCCAGGCCTGGCCTGGTCCTGGCCCCAGTCCTGGCCTGCCCTGCGGCCCCCAGCCCTGGCCTGGCCTGCCCTAGGGCCTGGCCCTGCCCCTGGCCTGGCCCCAGCCTAGCCTGGCCTGGCCTGGCCCCTGCCTTGGCCTGGCCTGGCCTGCCTGGCCTAGGCCTGGCCTGGCTCCTGGCCCTGGCCTGGCCTATGGCCTGGCCTCCTGACCCTGACTCTGACCCTGGCCTGGCCTGGGCCTGGCCCTGGCCTAGCCTGGCCGCTAACCTGGCCCTAATCCTAGGCCTGGCCTGAGCCTGGCCTTGCCTAGGCCTAGCCTGGCCTGGCCCTAAGCCTGGCCTAACCCTGGCCCTGGCCTGGCCCCAGCCTGGCCCAGCCCCAGCCCCCTGGCCCCACCTTGCCCTAGTCCTGCCTAGGCCTAGTCCTGGCCTGGCCCTGTCCCTGGCCTGGGCCTAGCCCTGGCCTGGGCCCTGGCCTGGCCTAGCCTGGCCTGGCTCGTGGCCTGCTGGCCTGGCCCTGAGGCCTGGCCCTGGCCCTGGCTCTGGCCCTAGCCTGGCCTGGCCTGGCCTGGCCTGGCCTGGCCCTGGCCTAGGCCTGCCCTGGCCTGGCCTGGGCCTGGCCCAGGCCCTGGCCCTGCCTGGCCTGGCCTGGCCAGTCCCAGGCCTGGCCCTGGCCCTGGCCCTGGCCTGGCCTGACCCCAGGCCCTGGCCGTGCCTGGCCCTCCAGCCTGGCCTGGCCCCTGGCCCAGCCTGGCCCCGGCCTGGCCTGGCCTGACCCCTGGCCTGGCCTGGCCTGGCCCTGGCCTGGCCTGGCCTGGGCCTGGCCTGCCCTGGCCTGGCCTGGGCCCTGGGCCTGGCCCTGGCCTGGCCTGGCCTGGCCTGGCCTGGCCTGGCCTGGCCTGGCCTGGCCTGGCCCTGCCTGGCCTGGCCAAGGCCCTGGCCTGGCCTGGGCATGGCCTGGCCTGCCACCTGGCCCTGGCCTGGCCTGGCCCTGGCCTGGCCTGGCCTGGCCTGGCCTGGCCCTGGCCTGGCCTGGCCTGGCCTGGCCTGGCCTGGCCTGGCCTGCCTGGCCCTGGCCCATGCCCTGGCCTGGCCTGGCCTGGCCTGGCCTGGCCTGGCCCTGCCCTAGGCCTGCCTGGCCTGCCTGGCCCAGGCCTGGCCTGGCCTGGCCTGGCCTGGCCTGCCCTGGCCTAGCCCTGGCCTGGCCTGGCCTAGCCTGGCCCTGGCCTGGCCTGGCCTAGTCCTGGCCTGCCTAGGCCTGGCCTGCCTGGCCTGGGCCCTGCCCTGGCCTGGCCTGGCCCTGGCCTGGCCTGGCCTGGCCTGGCCTCTGGCCTGGCCCTGGCCTGGCCTAGCCTGGCCTGGCCCTGTCCCTGCCTGGCCTGGCCTACACTGACTCTAGCCTAGGCCTGCCCTGGCCTGGCCTAAGCCCTGCCAGCCCTGGCCCTGGCCTGGCCTGGCCTAGGCCCTGGCCTGGCCTGGCCCTGCCCTGGCCTGGCCTGGCCTAGCCTGGCCCTGGCCTGGCCTGGCCCTGGCCTGGCCTGACCCTTGCCCTGGCCTGGCCTGGCCTGGCCCTGGCCTCCTGGCCTGCCTACCTGGCCTGCCTGGCCTGGCCCTGCCCCTGCCCTGGCCCTGGCCTAGGCCCTGGCCTGTCCTGGCCCTACCTGGGTCTGGCCTGGCTAGCCCTAGGCCCTGGCCTGGCCCTGGCAAGGCCTGGCCCTGTTCCTGGCCTGGCCAGGCCACTGGCCCTGGCCCAGGCCCTGGCCCTGAGCCTGGCCTGGCCTGGCCTGGCCTGGCCTGGCCTCTGGCCCTGGCCCTGGCTCTGGCCTGGGCCTGGCCTGGCCCCAGGCCTGGGCCTGGCCTGGCCCTGCCCTGGGCCTGGCCTGCCCTGGCCTGGCCTGCACCCTGGCCTGGCCTACTAGCCTGGCCTGCCCTGGCCTCTAGCCAGCCTGGTCCTGGCCTGGCTTCCCAGCTGGCCTGGCCTAGCCCAGCCCTGGCCTGGCCTGGCCTGTCCTGGCCTCACCTGGCCTGGCCTGGCCCCTGGCCTGGGCCTGCCCCTAACCTAGGCCTGGCCAGCCTGGCCTGGCCTGGCCTGGCCCTGGCCCTGGCCTGGCCTGGCCTGGCCCTGGCCTGGCCTGGCCTGGCCTAGCCCTGGCCTGACCTGAGCCTGGGCTCTGGCCTGGCCTGGCCTGGCCTGGCCTGTCCTGGCCTGGCCTGGCCTCTGTCCTGGCCCTGGCCTGGCCCTGGCCTGGCCTGGCCTGCCCAGGCCCTGGCCTGGCCTGGCCGTGGCCATGGCCTGGGCCTGGCCTGGCCCTGGCCTGGCCTGGCCTGGCAGTGCCCAGGCCCTGGCCTGGCCCCAGTCCTGGCTGGCCTGGCCTGGCCTGGCCCTGGCCTGGCCCTGGCCTGGCCCTGGCCTGGCCTGGCCTCCTGGCCTGGCCTGGCCCTGGCCCTGGCCTGGGCCTGGCCTGGCCCTGGCCTGGCCCTGGCCTGGCTCTGGCCTAAGGCCTGGCCTGGCCTGGCCCTGCTGCCTGCCCTGGCCTGGCCCTGGCCTGGCCCTGGCCTGGGCCTGGCCTGGCCTGGCCTGGCCCTGGCCTGGCCTAGCCTGGCCCTGGCCTAGGCCTTTGGCCTGGCCTGGCCTGGCCTGGCCTGGCCTGGCCCTGGCCTGGCCCTAGGCCTTGGCCTCTGGCCTGGCCTGTTCTAGCCTGGCCTGGCCCTGGCCTGGCCTGATCCTGGCCTGGCCTGGCCTGGCCTAAGCCTGGCCTGGGCCTGGCCTGGCCTGGCCCTGGCCTGGCCCTGGCCCTGGCCTGGCCTAGGCCTGGCCTGGCCTTTCCTGGCCTAGGCCTAAGGTGGCTTGGCCTGACCTAGGCCTGGCCTCTGGCTAGGCCAGGCCCTGGCCCTGGCCTGGCTACCTAGGCCTGGCCCTGGCCTAGGCCGGAGCCCTGGCCTGCCCACTGGCCTATCCTGGCCAGTGTCCTGCCCCTGGCCTGGCCTTGGCCTCTGGCCTGGCCTGGTCCAGCCCTGGCCTAAGCCCAGGCCTGGCCTGACCTACCCTGGCCTGGCCTGGCCCTGGCCAGGCCCTAGCCTAGCACTGGCCTAGGCCTAGTTCCCTGCCCTGGCCCAACCCTGGCCCTGGCCTGCCTGGCTGGCCTGGCCCTGGCCTGGCCCTGGCCTGGTCCTGGCCCTGGCCTGGCCTGGCCTGCCCTGGCTGGCCTAGCCTGGCCTGGCCTGGCCTGGCCTGGCCTGGCCTGGCCTGGCCTGGCCTGACCTAACCTAGGCCTGGCCTGGCCCCTGGCCTGGCCTGATCCTAGGCCTGGCCTAGTCCTGGCCTGGCCTGGCCTGGCCTGCTGGCCTGGCCCTGGCCTGGCCTGGCCCTGGCCCTGGCCTGGCCCTGGCCTGGCCTGGCCCTGGCCTGGCCCTGGCCTGGCCTGAGGCCTGGCCCTGGCCTGGCCTGGCCTTGGCCTGGCCTGGCCTGGCCTGGCCTGGCCTGACCTGGGCCTGGCCCTGGGCCTGGCCTGTCCTGGCCTGGCCCTGGCCTGGCCTGGCCTGGCCTGGCCTGGGCCCTGGCCTGGGCCTGGCCTGGCCCTGGCCTGACCCTGGCCTGGCCTGGCCCTGGCCTGGCCTGGCCTGGCCTGGCCTGGCCTGGCCTGGCCTGGCCTGGCCTGGCCAGGCCTGGCCTGGCCTGGCCTAGGCCAGGCCTGGCCTGGCCTGGCCTGGCCCTGGCCTGGGCCCTGGCCTGGCCTGGCCTGGCCTGGCCCTGGCCTGGCCTAGCCTGCCCCTGGCCTGGCCCTGGCCTGGCCCAGCCCTGGCCTGGCCTAGCCTAGCCCTGGCCTGGCCTGGCCTCAGCCTAGCCCTGGCCTGGCCTAGGCCAGGCCCTGGCCTGGCCTGGCCCCTGGCCTGGCTCTGGCTCTGGCCTGGCCTGCCTGCCTGGCCTAGCCTAGCCTGGCCTGGCCTAGGCCCTGGCCTAGCCTGGCCTGGCCTGGCCTGGCCTGGGCCTGAGCCTGGCCTGCCTGGCCCTGGCCTGGCCTGGCTCTGGCCCTGGCCTAGCCTGACCTAGCCCTGGCCCAGGCCTAGGCCTGGCCTGGCCTGGCTCTGCCCTAGCCTGGCCTGGCCTAGCCCTGGCCTGGCCCTGGCCTGGCCCTGGCCCTGGCCTGGCCTGGCCTAGGCCCTGGTAGCCTGGCCTGGCCTGGCCTGGCCTGGCCCTGGCCTTGCTGGCCTGCTGGCCTGGCCTAGCTCTGGCCTGCCCTGGCCTGGCCTGGCCTGGCCCTGGCCCTGGCCTAGCCTGGCCTGGCCTGGCCTCCTAGGCCTGGCTCTGTCCTGGCTTTGGCCTGGCCTGGCCTAGGCCTGGCCTGGCTCTGGCCTGGCCTGGCCTAGGCCTGGCTGGCCAGCCCTGGCCTGGCCTCTGGCCCCTGCCTGGCCTGCGGCCTGGCCTGGCCTGGCCTAGGCCTGGCTAGCCTGCCCTGGTCATGGCCTGGCCTGGCCTGGCCTGGCCTGGCCTGGCCTGGGCCTGGCCCTGGCCCTGGCCTGGCCCTGGCCCTGGCCTGGCCAGGCCCTGGCCTGGCCTGTCCGTGGCCTGGCCTGGGCCTGGCCTGGCCTAGGCCTGCCTCTGCCCTAGGCCTGGCCTGGCCTGGCCTTGTCCCTGGCCTGGCCTAGCCCTGGCCTGCCTGTGTCACTGCCCTGGCCTGGCCCTGGCCCTGTCCCTGGCCTGGCCTGGCCTGGCCCTGGCCTGGCCTAGCCCTTGCCCTGGCCTGTCGTGTCCCTGAGCCTGGCCTACCCGTGGCCTGGCCTGGCCTCTGGGCCTGGCCTGGCCTGGCCTGGCCTGGCCTGGCCAAGGCCTAGGCCTGGCCTGGCCTGGCATGGCCTGGCCTGGTAGTGCTGGCCTTGCCCTGGCCTGGCCTGGCCCAGGCCTGGCCCTGGCCTAGGCCTGCCTGGCCTGGCCCTGGGCCTGGCTCTGGCCTGGCCTGGCCTGGCCTGGCACGTGCCTGGCCCTAGGCCCTGGCCTGGCCTGGCCTGGGCCTGGCCTGATCCCCAGGCCCTGATCTCTGGCCTGATCTTGGCCCTGGCCTGGCCCTGGCCTTGGCCTGGCCTGGCAGTCGTGGCCTGGCCCTGGCCTAGGCCTGGCCCTGGCCTGGCCTGGCCTGGCCTAGGCCTGCCTAGGCCTGGCCTGGCCTGGCCTAGGCCTGTCTGCCCCAGCCTGGCCTGGCCTGACCCTGGCCCTGGCCTGGCCCTGGCCTGGCCTGGCCCTGGCCTGGCCTGGCCTGACCAGGCCTGGCCTGGCCCTGGCCCTGGCCTGGCCCCTGGCCTGGCCTGGCCTGGCCCTGCCCAGGCCCCAGCCCTGGCCTGCCTGGCCTGGCCTGGCCTGGCCTGGCCTGGCCTGGCCCCTGGCCCTGGCCGCTAGCCTCTGGCCTGGCCCTGGCCTGGCCCTGGCCTGGCCTGGAGGCCTGGCCTGGCCTGGCCTGGCCTGGCCTGGCCTGGCCTGGCCTGGCCTCGGCCTGGCCTGGCCCTGGCCCTGGCCTGGCCTGGCCTGGCCTGGCCTGGCCCTGGCCTGGCCTGGCCCTGGCCCTGGGCCTGGCCTGGCCTGGGCCTGGCCTGGCCCTGGCCTGGCCAGGCCTGGCCTGGCCTGGCCTGGCCCAGGCCCTGGCCTGGCCTGGCCTGAGCCCAGGCCTGGCCTGGCCTGGCCTGGCCCTGCCCTGGCCTGGCCTGGCCTGGCCTGGCCTGGCCTGGCCCTGGCCCTGGCCTGGCCCTGGCCTGAGCCTGGCCTGGCCTGGCCTGGCCCTGGCCTGTCCTGGCCCTGGCCTGGCCAGGCCCTGGCCTGGCCTGGCCTGGCCCTGGCCTGGCCTCAGCCTGGCCTGGCCTGAGGCCTAGCCTGGCCTGGCCCTGGCCTGCTCCTGGCCCTGGCCTGCCTGGCTGGCCTGGCCTGGCAAGTCTGGCCTGGCCTGGCCTGGCCTGGCCCTGGCCTGGCCTGGCTCTGGCCTGGCCTGGGCCTGAGCCTGGCCTGGCCCTGGCCTGGCCTGGCCTGGCCTGGCCCTGGCCTGGCCTGGCCTGGCCTGGGCCTGGCCTAGGCCCTGGCCTGGCACTGGCCTGGCCCTGGCCTGGCCTGGCCTGGCCTGGCCTGGCCTAGGCCTGGCCCTGGCCTGGCCTGCCCTGGCCTGGGCCTGGCCTGGCCTGGCCTGGGCCTGGCCTGGCCTGGCCTGGCTCAGCTGGCCTGGCCTAGCCTGGCCTGGCCTGGCCTGACCTGGCCCTGGCCTGGCCTGCCCTGGCCTGGCCTGCCTGTCCCTAGGCCTGGCCTGGCCTGGCCCATAGCTGTGCCTGGCCTGGCCTGGGCCTGGCCTGGCCCTGGCCTGGCCTGGACCGTCTGGCCCTGGCCTGACCTGCCGTGACCTGGGCCTGGCCTGGCCTAGCCCTAGCCCGCTGGCCTGAGCGCCCTGGCCCCAGCCTGGCCCCTGCCCTGGCCCTGACCTGGCCTGGCCCTGCCCACAGCCCCTGGCCTGGCTAGCCTCGCCGCCCGTCACTGGCCTGGCTATGCCTAGGCAGCCTGCCCTGGCCTGGCTGGCCTGGCCTGGCCTGGCCCTGGGCCTGGCCCTGGCACTGGCCTGGCCTGGCCTGGCCTGGCTGCCTGCTAGGCCTGGTCCCTGGCCTCTGGCCCTGGCCCGTGGCCTGGCCCTGACCTTGGGCCCTGGCCTGGCCCTTGCTGAGGCCGGAGGCCTCTGGCCTGGCCCTGGCCCTGGCCTGCCCTGGGCTGGCCTAGGCCTGGCCTGGCCTGCCTGGCCTGGCCAAGGCCTGGCCCTGGCCTGGCCCTGGCCTGGCCTGGCCCAGGCCTGGCCTAGGCCTGGTGAGCCCTGGCCTGGCCCTGGCCTGGCCCTGCCTGGCCTAGGCCTGGCCTGGCCTGGCCTGAGGCCTGGCCTGGCCTGGCCTCTGGCACTGGCCTGGCCCTGGCCTGGGCCTGGCCTGGCCTGGCCTGGCCTGGCCTGGCCTGGCCTGGCCTAGGCCCTGGGCCTGGCTAGCCTGCCTGGCCTGGCCTGGCCACGGCATGGCCTAGTCCTGGGCCTGCCCTGGCCTGGGCCTGCCCTGGCCTGGCCCTGGCCTGGCCTGCCTGGCCCTGGCCTGGCCTGGCACTGGCCTGACCTGGCTCTGGCCTGGCCCTGACGGGAAGTCCCGCTGGCCCTGGCCTGGCCCCCAGCCTGGCCTGATGCCGTGCCCTGGCCTGGCTGGCCTGACCTGGCCCTGGCCTGGCCCCTGCCCTGAAGCCTGGCCCTGGCCCTGGCCTGGCCCCCTGGCCCTGGCCTAGCCCTGGCCTAGGCCACTGGCCTGGCCCTAGGCCTGGCCTTGGCCTGGCCCTGCCCCCTGCCCTGGCCACTGGCCCTGGCCCTGGCCTGGCCTGGCCTGGCCTCTGGCCCTGGCCTGGCGGTGCCTGGCCTGGCCTGGCCTTGCCCTGGCCTAAAGACCTGGCCTGGCCTAGGCCTAACCTGGCCCTGGCCTGGCCCTAAGCCTGGAGCCTGGCCTGGCCCTGAACACCTAAGGCCTAGCCCTGGCCTGAGCCTAGCCCTGGCCTAGCCCTGGACTCAGGCCCTACTGCTAACCCTACGGCCTAGCCTAACCTAACCTGACCTGACCTGACCTGGCCCCTGGCCTGACCGCCTAGCCTGGCCTGGCCTAGCGCCCCAGGCCCGGGCCTGGCCTGGCCTGGCCTGGCCTGGCGTCTCGTCCTGTGGCCTGGCCTGGCCTGGCCCTGGCCCCAGGCCTGGCCCCTGGCCTAAGACAGTGCTGGCCTGGCCTGGAGGCCTGGCCCTGGCCTTATGGCCTGCCCTGGCCCTGGGTAGTATTTTTATTCCCTGGCACTGGCTCTGGCCCTGGCCTGGCTCTGGCCTAGGCCTAGCACTAGCTTGCTCACGGTAGCTTCGTCCCAGAGCCCTGGCCTGGCTTGACCTAGCACTAGCCTGTGCTATCACTTGACCCCTAATCCTGCTCTTGCCCTGCCCTAGCCTAATATTCTATAGTCTGGCTCTGTCCCGGGA
>CAKJTW010000705.1:0-23896 GCA_917880005.1 Nanger dama
GACCCTAAACCTAACCCTATCCCTAAACTCAATCCCAACACTAACCCTACCCTATCCCTAACCCCAACCTTAACCCTAACCCTAACTCTATCCGCAACCCTAACCCTAACCACAACCCCAACCCTAAACCCAACCACTATCCCAACACTAACCCCAACCACAATCCCAACCCTAACCCCATCCTCAACCCAAACCACAACCACAAACCTAATCTCTAAATCCCAACCCTAACCTTAACCCCTAACCTACCCCCTTGAACTAAACCCAACCCTAATCACAACCAGAAACCTAACCCTAAACTAACCACAACCCCCAACCAACCCTAAACCCAACTCCAAACTTAAACTCTTCTAAAACCTAAAGGTAACAGTAACACTAACCCTAAACATAAAACCAACCCAAACTCTTAATCTAAACTTAACCCTAACCCAACCCTAAACCCAACACACCCTAACCCCAACCCTATAATTCCAACCCAACACAACCTAATCCTAAACCCAACCACACCCCTAATACAAACCCTAACACAACCCTAATCCAACCCCCAAAGCAAACCCTAACCCCAACCTAACCCTTAACCCAACACACCATATCCCTAACCCCAACCCTAATCCTAACCCTAACCCGAACCCCCAACCCCAAACCCTACTCAACACCAACCCAACACTTATCCTAACCCGTAACTAACCCCACACTAAACCCAGCACTAATTATAACTAACCTTAACCTTAACCTAACCCTAAACGTAACCCTAAAACCCTAACCTAACCTAACCCCAACCAAAATGTCTAACCCAACCCTAACCCCTAACCCTATCCCTAACATTTACTCTAACCCAAACCCTAACCCTAATCACTCTAACCCAAAACTAACGAAACGCTAACCCTAACCTTCCCAAACACTACCCTAACCCAAACCTTAAACAACCAAACCCTAACCAACCCAAACATCTTCTAAACCGAAACCCAACATAACGCTAACCCTAACCCTAAACCTAACCCCTAACCCCAGAATTTACCCAATCCCTAACCTAACCCCTAACCCCAACCCTAAATCTAAACTTAAACACTAACCCTAACCCTGGGAACCTTACTGCACCTGACACACTGATCTTAAACTTTAACCCTAACCTTAACCTAACTCTCTAAGCATAACTAAACCTAAACTTAAACACTAACCCTAACCCTAACCCCAACCTAACCCAACCCCAACCACAACCTAACCCTAACCCCAACCCTAACCCGAACCAAAAACTGAACCCTAACCCTAACCCACCCCAACACTAACCCTAACCCCTATCCTAACCACTAACCCTAACCTTACCCTAACCCTAAACCCTAACACTAAACCCTAACCCTAACCCCCAACCCCAAACCCACCAACGGCAACCCTAACCAAAACCACTAACCCTAACCCTAACACCCAAACCCAACCCTAAAACTAACTCTAACCCTAACCTCACCCTAACCTCTTCTAACCCTAAACCCAACAGAAACGCTAACCCTAACCCCAAACCCCAACCCTAACCCATAAACCTAAATCCCAACCCTAACCTAACCCTAAGGGAACGCTAACCCTAACACTAAACAATAACCCTAACTCCTAACCCAACCGCAACCCTAACACTAACCCCAAGCCTAACCCTAACACTAACCCTAACCCCAAACCTAACCATATCCCCACTCCCAACTCTAAACCACACCACAAACCCAACAATAACCCCAAACACAATCTCAACCCCAACCCCTAACCTCAATCCTAAATCCAACCCCAACACTAACCCTAACCATACCCTAACCCCATTACGAACCCAAACCCTAAACCTAACCTAACTCCTAACACTAACCCTAACGTCTAACTCTAACCCTAACCCAAACCCTATGGCAAACCCTAACGCTAATGCTAGCCCTAACACTAACTCCTAACCATAAACCCTGACCCTGACTCAGACTGCCTAACCCTAACTAACCCTAATCTTAACTCCTAACCCTAACCCAACCCTAACCAAAACACTCAACTTAACCCTAACTCCAACCCCTAACCCTAACACTAACATTTACATAAACCAAACCCTAACCACAACCTCACCATCCTAACCCTAAAAAGAGAAACGCTAACCCTAACCCTAAACACTAACCCTAAACCTAACCCTAAACTAACCCCTAACTGAACCCTAACCCTCAACCCTAAACCGAAACCCAACCCGAACCCCAACCCTAACCCTAAACCAACCCTAACCCCAACATTTCCTAACCCCCAAACCTAACCTAACCCCTAACCTAACCACAAAACCCTAAATTAAACACTAACCCCTAACCCTAACACTAAATCCTAACCCTAACCCTAAAACCCTTAACCCTAACCCTAACCTAACCCTAACTCCTAACATAACTCCAACCCTAAACTTAAACACTAACCCTAACCCTAACCCTAAACCTAACCCTAAACCTAATTTAACCCTAACACTAACCCCAAATTTAAACCCTAAACCCAAACACAAACCTAACCCTAACACCAACCCTAATCCTAACATATAACCCGAACCTCAACCCTAAACCCAACCCCAACACTAACCCAAACACTAATCCTAACCCCCAACTAACCCAACCACAAACCTAACCCTAAACACCAACACTAACCCAATCCCTAACCCCTAACCCCAAACCTAACCCCAACCCCCACCCTAACCCTAACAAAACACTAACCCTAACCCTAACCCTAAACCTAACCATAACCCTAACACTAACCCTAACCCTAACCCTAACCTCTAACCCTAAACCAGAAACGATAACATTAACCCTAAACCTGATGCTAAACCTAACCCTAAACCCTAAACCCAACCTCAACTCCTAACCCTAAAGTAACCTAACCCCAAACTAAACAATAACCCTAATCCCTAACCCTAACCGCAACCCTAAAACTAACCCAAACCCTAACAATAACCCCAACCCTAACCATATCCCATCCCCAACCCTAAACCAACCACAATCACAATAACCCCAACACCAATCCCAACCCTAAACCCAACTCAACCATAAACCCAACCCCATCCCTAACTCTAACCATAACCCTAACCCTTAATATGAACCCTAACCCTAATCCTAACCCTAACCCTAAACCTTCGAAACCTAAACCCAGCAGTAACGCTAACCCCAACTCCTAAAAACCAAACCCCAACTTTAAATCTAAAACCTAACCCTAAAACTAACCCTAACCATAAAGCTAACCCTAAACCCTAACCCTAACCCAACTCCTAACCCCTAAACAAAAATTTAACCCTAACCCTAACACAAAACCCTAACCCTAACCCTAACCCAACCCTAACCCTAACCCTAACCCCAGAACCCTAACCCTAAACCTAACCCAACACCAACCCTAACCTTTAACCCTAACCCCTAACCCTAACACCAACCCTAATTTTAAACCACAACACCAACCCTAACCTTAAAACTAACCGCAACATTAACCCTAAACCTAACCAAAACCACTAACCCTAACCCTAACACCTAAACCTAACCCCTAACACAACACCAACCCCAACCTCACCCTAACCTCTTCTAACCCCAAACCTAACAGAAACGCTAACCCCCTAAACCCCAAACCCCAACCCTAACCCTAAAACCCTAAACCTAACCCTAACCCCAACCCCAAGAGAAACACTAACCTCAACACTAAACAATAACCCTAACCTTAACCCAACACCAACCCTAACACTAACCCCAAGCCTAACCCTAACACTAATCCTAACCCCAACCTAACACCATATCCCAAAACCCAACTTAAACCACACCACAATCCCAACAATAACCCCAAACACAACTCAACCCTAACCCCAAACTCAATCCTAAATCCAGCCCTAACCCTAACCCTAACCGTAACCCTAACCATAACCCTAACCCTAACCTAACTCCTAAGCATAACCCCAAACCCAACCTTAAACACTAACCCTAACCCCAACCCCTAACCCTACCCCTAACCCCTAACCCTAACCCTAAACTTCTAACCCTAAAACTAACAGAAATGCTAATCCTAACCCTAACCTAAACCCTAACCTTAACCCATCCCTAACCCTAAACCTCACCCTAAACCCTCAACCTCAACCCTAACCCCTAACCCTGAGAAACCCTAACCCTAACACCTAAACCTCAACCCTAGTCATAACCCTAATCCCAACCCTAACACTAACCCCAGTCCCAAACCTGTCCCTAGCCCCAAACCTAACGCTAACCCTAACCCTAACCCCAAACCAAACCCTAACCCCAACCCCAACCCTAAACCCAACCACAATCCCAACCCTAAACACAACCCCAATCCCAACACTAACACCAACCTCAACCAAAAACCCAACCCCAACCCTAACTAACCCGAAACTAACCCAAAACCTCAACCCTAACCCCAACCCTAATCCTAACACTAACCCTAACCCTAAACTTAACCCTAACCCTAACCCTTAAACCTAAGTCTAACCCTAAACTAAACCTAACACTAATCCTAACCCTAACAGTAACCCTAACCCTAACCAAAACACCAACCCTAACCCTAACCCTAAACCCAAACCAACGATAACCCTAACCCTAACCCTAACCCCAAACTTAACCCTAAAACTAAACCCTATCCCCAACCCTAACCTTAAACACAACCCCAAACCTAAACCCAACCACAATCCCAACCCTAAACCTAAGCCTAATCCAAACCCTAAGAGCACCTCAACACAAACCCCAACACCAAACGTAACCCTAACCCTAACCCTAAAACCCAACTCCTAACACTAACACTAAACCCTAACCCTAACCTAACCATAACCCTAACACAAACCCTAACCAAAACCCAACCCTAACCCTAACCCCTAACCCAACCATAAACCCTTCTAAAACCTAAACCTAACATAACGCTAACTCCAAACCTAACCCTAATCCTAACCCTAACCCTAACCCCTAACTCCCAAATCTCTAACCCAACCCTAACATCATCCCAACCTTAACCTTAATCACAACGCCAAACCTAACCCCAACCCCAATCCCAACCCTAAAACCCAACCCTAATCCCAACCCTAACACCAACCTCTCAACCCAAACCCCAACACCCACTCCAACCCTAACCCTAACCCTAACCCAAAACCCACTCCTAACACCAACACTAATCCCACCCCAAAACCTAACCATAACCCTAACACAAACTCCTAACCAAACCCCTAAGAAACCTTGCACTAACCCTAACCTCAAACCTTCTAAACCTAAATCCCAATATAACGCTAACCCCAACTCAACCCTAACCCTAACACCTAACCGTAACCCTAATACTTCAACTGTAATCAATCAGAACCCTAACCTTCAACCCCACCCACAAACGCCAACCCTAACCCTAAATCCCAACCCTAACCCTAACCTCAACCCTAACTTTAACCTCCAACCCTAACTAACCCAACCCCCAACCCTAACATGTTCACAACCTGCACACTAACCCTAACCCCAACCCACCCAGTGTCTCAACCCCAACCCAAACTCAACCAAACACCCCAAAAATAACTCAATCTCCAATTCAACCCTAATCCCCAACTCTCAACTCAACTCCAACCCCCAATCCTAATCCCTAACCTAACCCTTACTATGAACCCTAACCCCAACCTAACCCTAACCCCTAACTTTCTAAACCTAAACCTAAACATTACGCTAACCCCAAACCTAACCCTAATCCTAACCCTAACCCTAAACTAAACTAACCCTAAACCTAACAGAAACGCTAACCCTAACCTAAACCCTAACCACAACCATAAGCCTAACCCTAACCCCAACCCTAACCCCTAAGAGAATCACTAACCCTAACCCCTAAACCCTAAACCTAACCCTAACCCTAATCCTAAACCCTAACCCTAACCCAAACCCAACCCTAACACCAAACACAACCCTAACCCCAACTGTAACCCCAACCCCTAACCATGTCCTCAACCACATCCCTAAACCCAATCACAATCCCAACAATAACCCCAACCCAAATCCCAAACCTAACCCCAAACTCAACACGAACCCCAACCCCAAACCCTAACCCTAACCCTTACTACGAACCCTAACCCTAAACCTAACCCTAACCCCTAATCCTAAACCTAACACTAACATTAACGCCTAACATTAACCCTAACCAAAACCCTATGGCTAACCCCAAAGCAAAATGCTAACCCTAAAGCTAAAACAAACACTAAACACTAACCCTGACCCCAACCCTAACCCCAAACTAACCCTAAACCCAAACCAAACCGAACCCCAACCCCAACCCTAACCCTAACCCCAAACCTAACCCTAACCCCAACCCCAACCCTAAACCCTAACCCCAACCTCAACCATAAACCCAACCCCAACCCTAACCTAACACTAACCCTAAACCTAAGCCTCTTTAAACCTAAACCTAACAGTAACAACTAACCTAACCTTAACACTAACCATTAAACCTAAACCTAACCTAACACTAAACCTAACCCTAAACCCTATCTCTAAGCCTAAACTAAAACCCTAAACCTAACCTAACATGAAACCTAACCTAACCCCAACCTAACCTAATCCCAACTCCACTATTTAACACCCCCCCCAACCTAGCACAGAAACCTAACCGTAACCTCCAAACTAACAGTAAGCCTAACCGTTATCTAACCCTACCCCTAGCATAACCTAAACCTAACTCTAATCCTAACCATAAACCTAACCTTATACTAACCCTAGCCCTAACCTAGCCTAAACCCAACCAAACCTAAACCTAACACTAAGCCTAACCTTAACATTAACTCTAACCTAACCTAGCCTAAACCTAACACTCTACTAACACTAAACCTAACAGAAACGCTAACACTAACCCTAACCCTAACCCTAACCCTAACCCTAAATCTAACCTAACCTAACCCTAACCCTAAACCCAAAACCAAACCCTAACCCCTATGAGAAACCCTAACCCTAACACTAATCCCAACCCTAAACCCTAACCCCAATCCCAACCCTAACACTAAACCCAAACCCAACCTCAACATTAACCCTAACCCCAACCCTAACCATATCCCCAACCCCAACTCTAAACCACACCACAATCCCAACAATAACCCCAACCCCACCCTCATACCTAAACCCCAACCTCAACCCTGAACCCAACCCCAAACTAACTAAACTAACCCTAAACTAACCCTAACCCTTACTACGATCCCCTAACCCTAAACCTAACCCTAACACCCAACCCTAACCCCTAACACTAACCCCAACCTAACCCTAACCCTAACCCAAACCATATGGCTAACCCAACGCTAATGCTAACCCTAACACTAACCCTAACCCTAAAGCCTGACCTGACCCAGACCCTAACCCTAACCCTAACCCTAACCCTAAACCCAAGAGAACACTAACCCTAACCCTAACCCTAACCCCAACCTTAACCTTAACCCCACCTATCCCCAACCCTAACCCTAATCAGAACCCCAACCCTAAACCCAACCACAATCCCAACATTAACCCCAACCCCAATCCCAACCCTAACCCCATCCTCAACCCAAACCACAACCCCAATCCTAACCCTAACCCTAACCCTAACCTTAACCCCTAACCCTAACCCGAACCCTAACCTCAACCCTAACTCTAATCCTAACCATAAACTCAACCCTAAGCCCAACCACAACCCCTAACCCTAATGCTAACCTTAACCCTAACCTAAACTTTCTAAACCTAAACCTAAGAGTAATGTTAACCCTAACACTAACCCTAACCCTAACCATAAACACAACTTTTAACCCTAACCTAAACATAACCCTAACCCTATCCCTGAACCCCAACAGAAAGCCTAACCCCAACACCTAAACCTAACCCTAACCCCTAACACTAACACCAACCCTAACACTAACCCCAATCCCAACCCTAAACCCAACCCCAACCCAACCCTAACACCAACCCTAATCCTAACTCCTAACCTGAACTCTAACCCTAACCTTAACCCCAACACTAACCCTAAACACTAACCCTAACCCTAACCCTAACCTTAATACAAACCCTCAAACCCTAACCCTAAAACTAAACAAAACTGAATTTTTAAACCCTAACCCTAAATTTCAACCCCTAACCAAAACATTAACTTCTAACCCTAACCGTAACCTCAACCCTAACCCTTAACCCTAATAACATAAACCCTAACATTAACCCTAATCCTAACCCTAACCCTAACTTAACCCTAACCCCAATCCAAACCCCTAACCCCTAACCCTAACCCTAATTTTATGAGAAACGCTAACCCAAACCCTAAATTAACCCCTAACCATAACCCTAATCCCAACCCTAAACCCTAAACCAACAATCCCAACCCTAACACTAAACCCAAACCTAACACTAACCCTAACAATAACACCAACCATAACCATATCCCCAACCCCAACTCTAAACCACACCACAATCCCAACAATAACCACAACCCAACCCTAAACCTAACCCCAACCTCAACCCTGAACCCAACCCCAAACTAACCCTAAAACTAACCCTAACCCTAAAAACGATCCCAACCCTAAACCCAAACCTAACACCTAACCCCAAACCTAACACTAACCCTAACGTCTAACTCTAACCCCAAACCCAAACCCCATGGCTAACCTAACGCTAATGCTAACCCCTAACACTAACCCTAAACCCCAAAGCCTGACCCTGATCCAGACCTAACCCTAACCCTAACCCTAACCCTAAACCCAATCCCAACATTAACATTAACCCTAACCCTAACCCCAACCTTAACCTTAACCCTAATCCCCAACCCTAA
This sequence comes from Nanger dama, assembly GCA_917880005.1. Lineage (NCBI taxonomy): Eukaryota > Metazoa > Chordata > Mammalia > Artiodactyla > Bovidae > Nanger > Nanger dama. Next base: position 8,770 of record CAKJTW010000705.1, read on the forward strand.
CCCTAATCAGAACCCCAACCCTAAACCCAACCACAATCCCAACACTAACCTCAACCCCAATCCCAACCCTAACCCCATCCTCAACACAAACCACAACCCCAACCCTAACCCTAACCCTAACCCTAACCTTAACCTCTAACCCTACCCCTAACCCTAACCTCAACCCTAACCCTAATCCTAACCATAAACCTAACCATAAGCTAAACACAACCCCTAACGCTAACGCTAACCCTAACCCTAACCTTAAAACTCTCCTAAACCTAAACCTAACAGTAACGCTAATAATAACACTAACCCTAACCCTAACACTAAACCCTAACCCTAACCCCAAACCTAAACCTAACCCTAACCTCTCCCTGAACCCAAAACACAAAGCCTAACCCCTAACAACCAAACCCCAACCCTAACCCTAACACCAACCCTAACCCTAACACCAAAGCTAACCCTAAAGATAACCCCAACCAAACCCTAACACCAACCCTAATCCTAACCCTAACCCGAACCCCAACCCCAACCCCAAACCCAACACTAACCCTAACACTAATCCTAACCCCAACCCTAACCCCAACACTAACCCCCAACCCAACCCTAAACCAAACCCCAACCTAACCGTAACCCTAACCCTAACCCCTAACACTTACCCGAACCCTAACCCCTAACCCTAAAACTAAACCCCAACCCTAAACCTAACCCAAACCCTATCCCTAACCCTACCCCTACCCCTAACCCCTAACCCTAACCCGAAACATAAACCCCAACACTAACCCTAACCCTAATCCCAAACCTCACCCCAACCCTCACCCTAACCCTAACCCCTAACCTTAACCCCAACCCTACCCTAACCAAACCCCTAACCCAAACTAAACCCTAACCCTAACCCCAACCCCACCAAAACCCTAACAGTAACCGTAACCCTAATCCCAACCTAAACCCTAAACCTAAACTTAACATAACGCTAACCCAACCCCGAACTAACCCCTAACCCTAACCCTAACACTAACTGTAACCCTAACCCTAACCCTAACCCTAACCCTAACCACTTCTAACCCTAAAATTAACAGGAACGCTAACCCTAACCTAAACCCCAACAACCATAAATCTAACCCTAAACTAATAACCCTAACCCTAAACCCTAACACTAACCCTAACCCTAACCCCAAGAGAAACGCCAACACTAACCCCAAACCCAACCCTAACCCTAACCCCAACCATAAATCTAACCCAGAACCAACAACCCTAATCCCAACCTTAAACCTCAATCCCAACTAACACTAAACCCAAACCTAACCCTAACCCTAACCCCAACCCTAACCATATCCCCAACCCCAACTCTAAACCACACCACAATCCCAACAATAACCCCAACCCCAATCTCAAACCTAACCCCAACCTCAACCCTGAACCCAAACCCAAAACTAACCCCTAACCTAACCCTAACTTACTATGAACCCTAACCCTAAACCTAACCCTAACCCCTAACCCTAACCCTAACACTAACCCTAACGTCTAATCCCTAACTTCAACCCAAACCTCATTGCTAACCTTAACACTAAACCCTAACCCTAACGCTAACCACAATCCCAAAGCCTGACACTGACCCAGACCCGAACCCTAACCCCAACCCTAACAACCCTAAAACCTACTATCCCCAACCCTAACCCTAACCACAACCCTAAACCTAAACCCAACCACAATCCCAACACTAACCCCAATCCCAACCCTAACCCCATCCTCCACCCAACCACAAACCCAACCCTAACCCTAACCCAAACCTTAACCCCTAACCCTAACCCTAACCCTAATCCTAAACCAAAACCCTAATCCCAAACATAAACCTAATCCTAAACACCACAACCCCTAACGCTAACCCAAACCCTAACCTTAAACCCTTCAAACCTAAACCTAAACCCTAACGCTAACCCTAACCTAAAACCTAACCGTAACCCAACCCTATCCCTGAACCCAACACAAAGCCTAACCATAACATCTAAACCTAACCCTAAACCTAACACTAACACCAAACCTAACCCTAACCCCAAACCTAACCCTAAACCCAACCACACCCTATCCATAACACCAACCCTAATCCTAACCCTAACCCGAACTCTAACCCAAACCCTACACCAACACTAACCCTAACCCTAATCCTAACCTGTAACCCTAACCCCAACACTAAACCCTAACACTAATCCTAACCTAACCCTAACCTTATCCTAACCCTAACTGTAACTCTAAACCCTAACCCCAACCCAACTCCTAACCAAAACACCTAACCCTAACCCTAACCCCTAACCCTAACCCTAACATTAACCCCTAAACAAACCCAACCCTAACCCTCACCACCTAAACCTAAACAAAACGCTAATCCCAACCTGAAACACCAACCCCAACCCTAACCCCTAAACTAACCCCTAACCCTAAACCCAACCCCAAACCGAACACTAAACCCAAACCTAAATAACGCTAACCCCAACATAACCAAACCTAACCCTAACCCTAACCCTAACCCTAACCCTAACCTAACCCCTAATCCCAACAACCCTAAACCTAAACTTAAACACTAACCCTAACCCTAACCCCAAACCTAAACCATAACCCCAACCCTAACAACTCCAACCCTAACGCCAACCCAACCCGAACCCTAACCCGAACCCCAACACTAACCTTAACCTCAACACCAACCCCAACCCTAACCCTAATCCTAACCCTAACCCTAACCCTAAACCAACCCTAAACCCCCAACACTAACCCTATCCTTAACCCCTAACCCTAAACGGAACCCCAATGTTAACCCCTAACCCCTAACCCTAAACAAAAACACTAACCCTAACCTAACACCTAAACCTAACCCTAACACTAACCCTAACCCTAATCCTAACCTAACCCTAAACTTCTAACCCTAAATCCCTACAGAAACGCTAACCCTAACCCTAACCCATAAACCTAACCCCTAAACCCAAACCCTAACCCTAAACCCAACCAACCCCAACCCTAACCCCAACCCTAATCCTAACCTTAACGAACCCCTAACCCCAAAACAACTCAACACTAACCCAAACCCAATCCTAACACTCAACCCCTAACCCTAACAGAAACACTAACCCTAACCCTAACCCTTACTAAACCCTAACGTGAACACAAACCTAAACCCAAACCCAACCCTAACTAAAACATTTAACTATACCTAACCCAAACCCTAACCCTAATATTTAACTAACCTTAACCTAACTAACACCTAACCCTCAACTAAAACAATCCAACACCTAACCCCAACCCTAACCCCAAACTAAACCCCTAACCCCAACCCCAACCCCTAACCTATCACCAACCCTAACAAACCAAAACCCGAACCCTAACCCTAACCACAACCCCAACACTTCAACCCTAATCCGAACCCCAACCCCAACAGAAACCCAACCCCAAAAACCAAATTAACCCTAACCCCAAAATAACCCTAACCCTAACCCTAACCAAAACCCTAACCCAAACCCTAACACCTAACAAACCTAACCCTAACACTAACCCTAACCCTAAACCAAAACCTAACCCCAAACCCAACAGAAACGCTAACCCTAACCCCAAACACTAAAACCTCAACCCTAACCCCAAACAAAACTAACCCTAACCTAAACATAACCCTAACCCTAACCCTAAACTTAACCCCAACCCTAAACCTAAACCCTAACACTAACCCAACCCTAACCCAACCACAAACCTAAACTTAAACACTAACCCTAACCCTAATGCTAAACCTAACACTAACCCTAAACTTTAACCCTAACCCTAACCCAAACCCCAACCATAACCTAAACCTAAATTAAACACTAACCCTAACCCTAAACCCTAACCCTAACCCTAACCCTAATCCCAAACTAACCCCAGCCCCAACCATAACCTAACCCTAACCCCAACACTAACCCAAACCAAAACCTGAACCTTAATCCTAAACACTAACCCCAACACTTTAACCCTAACCCTAATCCAAAACCCTAACCCTAACCCTAACCCTAACCCCTAAACCCTAACACTAACCCTAACCCTAAACCTAACCCAACACTAACCCCTAACCCTAACCAAACCACTAACACTAACCCCAACACCTAAACCTAACCCCTAACACTAACTCTAACCCAAACCTCACCCTAACCCTCTAACCTTAAACCTAACAGAAACGCTAACCCAAACCCTAAACCCTAACCCTAACCCTAAACCCTAAACCTAACCCTAACCCTAACCCTAAGAGAAACACTAATAACCCTAACACTAAACAATAACCCTAACCCTAAACCCAACCGCAACCCCTAACACTAACCCTAACCTCAACCCTAACACTAACCCCAAGCCTAACCCAACACTAACCCCTAACCCCAACCCTAACCATAACCCCAAACCCAACTCTAAACCACACCACAATCCCAACAATAACCCCAAACACAATCCAAACCCTAACCCCAAACTCAATCCTAAACCAGCCCCAACCCTAACCCTAACCATAACCCTAACCCTAACCAACCCTAACCATAACCTTAAACCCAAACCTTAAACACTAACCCTAACAGTAACCCTTAACCCCTACCCCTAACCCTAACCCTAACCCCAAACCTTCTAACCCTAAAATTAACAGAAACACTAATCCTAACCCCTAAACCCCAACCCAACCCTATCCCTAATCCTAAACCTAACCCCAACCCCTCACCAACTCACCCTAACCCAACCCCAATTGTTATAACCCCTAACCCCAACCACCCAGCCCTAGTCCCAACCCTAAATCCCTAGCACCAACACTCAAACCCTAATCCCAAACCTAACCCCAACCTAAAACTAACGCTAATGCTAACCCTAACCCCAAACCAAACCCTAACCCCAACCCCAACCCTAAACCCAACCACAATCGCAACCCTAAACACAACCCCAATCCCAACACTAACACCAACCTCAACCCTAATCCCAACCCTAACCCTAACCCTACCCCTAACACGAACCTTAACCCTAGCTCCTCAACCCTAACCCCCAACCCTAATCCTAACACTAACCTTAACTCGAAACTTAACCCTAACCCTAACCCTTAAACCTAACCCCTAACCCCAACACCTAACCCTAGTCCTAACCATAACACAAACCACAACCCTAACCAAAACACCAACCCTAACCCTAACCCTAAACCCAAACCAACGAAACAACCCAAACCCTAACACTAACCCCAAACTCAACCCATAAAACTAACACTATCCTCCAACCCTAAACTTAACCACAACCCCAAACCTAAACCCAAGACAATCCCAACCCTAAACCCAAGCCTAATCCCAACCCTAAACCACCTCAACCCAAACCCCAACACCAAACCTAACACTAACCCTAACCTAACCCAAAACCCAACCCTAACACCAACACCAAACCCTAACCCTAAACCTAAACACAAACCCTAACACAAACCCTAAACCAAAAACACTAACACCAACCCCAACCCTAACCCATAACCCCAAACCTTAACCCTAAACCTAAACCAACATAACGCTAACCCCAAACCTAACCCTAACCCTAACCCTAACCCTAACCCCTAACCCTAAACCTAACAGAAACGCTAACCCCAACTAAACCAAACCCTAACCTAACACTAAACCTAACCCTAACCTAACCCTAACACTAACACTAACCGTAACCCTAACCCCAATCCCAACCCTAACACCAACAACCCAAAACCCAACCCTAATCCTAACCCTAACCTTAACACCAAACCCTACTCCTAACCCTAACACTAACCCTAACCTAAAACCTAACCATAACCCTAACACAAACCCTAAAAAACCCAACGCTAACCCTAACCCTAAAAACCCTATCCTAAACCCCAACTCACTAAACGCTAAACCTAAACCTTAACCCTAATCCTAACCCTAAACCTAACTAACCCTAAACCTAAAAAAACGCTAACCCTAACTCCTAAACCCCAAACTTAACCATAAGCCTAACCCTAAACCTAACCCTAAACCCAACCCAACCCCAAGAGAATCCTAACCCTAACCCTAAACCCCAAACCTAACCCTAACTAATCCCAACCCTAAACCCTAACCCAAACCCAACCCTAACACCAAACACAACCCTAACCCTAACCAGAACCAACCAACCCTAACCATGTCCTCAACCCCAAAACCATGTCCTCAACCCCAACCCTAAACCCAACCACAATCCCAACAATAACCCCAACCCAAATCCCAACCCCTAACCCCAAACTCAACATGAACCCCAACCCCAAACCCCTAACACTAACCCTAACCCTTACACGAACCCCAACCCTAAACCTAACCCCTAACCCCTAATCCTAAACCTAACACTCAACCATTAACCCTAACCTAACCCTAAACCAAACCCTATGGCTAACCACAAAGCTAATGCTAACCCTAAAGCTAAAACTAACCCTAAACACTGACCCTGACCCTGACCCTAACCCTAACACTAATCCTAAACCCAAACCAACCTGAACCCTAACCCTAACCCCTAACCCCAAACCTAACCCCTAACCCTACGCCAAACCTAACCCTAACCACAACCGCAACCCTAAACCCAACCACAATCCCAACCCTAACACCAACCTCAATCCCAACCTTAACCCCATCCTCAACCCAAACCCCAACTTCAACCCTAACCCTAACCCTACTTTAACCCTGCCCCTAACCCTAACCCCTAACCCCTAACCCCTAATCCTAACCATAACCCTAACCCCAACTAAAACCCCTAACGCTAACACTAACCCTAATCCTAAACTTCACCCTAAACCTCACCTCATCCTAACCCCTAACCCTAACCCCTAACCCTTACCCTAACCTTAGCCCTAGCCCTAACAATAAACAATAAACCCATCCAACAATCCCAACCCTAACCCCAACCTCAACCATAAACACAACCCCAACCCAAACCCTAAACTCAACCCTAAACTTCAACCCAACCCTAACCCCAACCCTAACCTTAACCCCAACCCCCAACCCCAAACCCAACCACAATCACAACCCTAACCCCAACATCAAATTAACCTCGCTAACCCTAATTCTAAACCCAATCCCAACCCCTAACCCCACTGCTACCCCCAACGCCACGTTAACCCTAACACCAACCCTAACCCTACCCCTAACCCCAAACCTAACCCCAACCGCAACCCCACCCTAAACCTAACCCCATCCTATAACCTTAACCTGAAAGCTAACCCTAACCCCTACCCCAACACTAACCCTAACCCTAATCCTAACCCCTAATCCTAACCCTAACCCTAACTCCTAACACTAAACGCAAACCCAACAACAACCCTAACCCCAACCCCAACCAAAAACACCTAACCCTATCCCTAACAATCCCTAACCCAAACCCTAACCCTAACCCTAACCCCTAACCCCTAACCCCAAACCTAACAGAAACGGTAACCCTAACCCTAAACCTCAACCCTAACCCTAAACCTAACTTGGTCCCTAACCCCTAACTTCTAAACCCTAACACTAACCATAACCCTAACCCTAAGAGAAACGTTAAACCTATCTCTAAACCCTAACCCTAACCCTAACCCTAACCCCAACACGAACCCACCCCAACCCCAACACTAACACAAAACCCAACACCAACCCTAACCCTAACCCTAAACCCAACCCCAACCATACACCCAACCCCAACCCTAAACCCAACAATAATCCCAACACTAACCCCAACCTCAACCCCTAAACAATCCCAACACTAACCCTAACTCAACCCCCACGTTACTACGAACCCTAACCCCTAAACCTAATCTAATTCCTAATTTAATTTTAATTTTGAATTTTGGTCTTAATTCCTAATTTGCAATTTTAACTTTAAGAGAATGAGAATTTTAATACTAAATAAATAATTTTAATTTTAACTCAAATTTAATTTTAATTCCAATTCCTAAATTTAATCTTAATCCCTAATCTATATTCCTAATTTTAACTCTAACTTTAACTATATTCCCAATTTCCTAATTTTCACCAATTCATAATTCCAACACAACTTTAACTCATTACTAATCTTAACTTAACCCTCATCTATAAACCGAACTCAACCTCCAACCTAACTCCTAACCAACTTACTACATGAACCCTAAATCCCAAATCCTAACTCTAACCCTAAACTCTTCTAACGTTAAACCCACAGAAACGCTAACCCTAACCCTAAACCCTAACCCTAACACTCACCCTAACCCCTAACCTAAACCTAACCTCAACCCCAACCCTAAACCCTCAACCCCAACCCTAACCCTCCTAAGCAACATACCAACCCCTAACCCTAAACCCAACCCCAACCCTAACACTAACACTATCCTGAACCCTAACCCCTAACCCCTGACAATAACTTTCTAACGTTAAACCTAACAGAAACGCTAACTCAACCTCAAACCTAACCCTAACACTAACCCTAACCCTAACCCCTAACCTTAAACCTAACCCCTAACCCTAAACCCTAACCCTAACCCTAAGCAACATACCTAACCCCTAACCTCAAACCCTAACCCTAACCCTAACACTAAACTTAACCTCAACCCTAACCCTGACCTAACCCGTCTAACGTTAAACCCCAACAAAACGCTGACCCTAACCCCAAACTCCTACCACTAAACACTACACCAACACTAACCCAAACACTAATCCTAATCCCTAACCCTAAACTTAACTATAAACCCTAACCCCTAACCCTAACACAACCCCTAACACCAAACCCTAACCCAAAAACTAACCAAAAACTAACCCTAACCCCTAACCCTAACCCTAACCAATAAACGCTATCCTTAACCCAACCTCAACCCCTAACCCTAACACTAACTTAACCCTAACCCTAACCCTAAACCCTAAACCAACCCCTAACCCTAACCCTTGAGAAACGCTAACCCTAACCCTAAACCCTAACCCTAACCCTAACCCCAATCCCAAAACTAACCCTAACCCCAATCCCAACCCTAACACTAAACCCACAGAAACCCTAACCCCAAACAATAACCCCAACCATAACCATATTCCCAACCCCAACTCTAAACCACACCACAATCCCAACAATAACCCAACCCCAATCTCAAACCTAACCCCAACCTCAACCCTGAACCCAAACCCAAAACTAACCCTAAACTAACCCCTAACACTTACTACGATCCCTAACCCTAAACCCAACCCTAACACCTAACCCTAACCCTAACACTAACCCTAACCCCTAACACTAACCCTAACCCAAACCCTAAACTAACCCAACGCTAATGCTAACCCTAACACCAACCCCTAACCCTAAAGCCTGACCCTGACCCAGACCCCAACCCCTAACCCTAACCCTAAACCCAACCCCACACTAACCCTAACCCCTAACCCTAACCCCAACCTAACCTAACCCCACCTCTATCCCCAACCCTTACCCTAATCAGAACCCCAACCCTAAACCCAACCACAATCCCAACACTAACCCCAACACCAATCCTAACCCTAACCCCATCCTCAACCCAAACCACAACCCCAACTAACCCTAACCCTAACCCTAACCTTAACCCCTAACCCTAACCCGAACCCTAACCCTCAAACCCAAACCCTAATCCTAACCATAAACCCAACCCTAAGCCAACCACAACCCCTAACGCTAACGCTAACCCCAACCCCAACTTAAACCCTCTAAACCTAAACCCAAGAGTAATGCTAACCCCAACACTAACCCCTACCCCAACCATAAACCCTAACCCCAACCCCAACCTAAACCTAACCCTAACCCTATCCCTGAACCCCAACAGAAAGCCTAACCCTAACACTTAAACCTTAACCCTAACCCTAACACTAACACCAACCCTAACCCTAACCCCAAAGCTAACCCTAAAACCCAACCCAACCTAACCCTAACACCAACACTAATCCTAACCCTAACCCGAACCCTAACCCTAACCCCTAACCCCAACACTAACCATAACACTAATCCTAACCACTAACCCTAACCCTAACCCCAAACCCAAGCCCAACCCCAACCCAACCCCAACCCTAATACTGACCCCAAACCCCAACCCCAGACCCAAATATTAACCAAACCCTAACCCTAACCCCAAACCCTAACCCCAAACAAAACATTAACCCTAACCCTAACGTAAATTCCTAATCCCAACCCTAAACCTAACCCCTAAACCTAACATAAACGTTAACCCTAACCCGAACCCTAACCCCAACCCTAACCCTAACCCCACTTCTAACCTAACCCTAACCCCAACGGCAAACCCTAAACATAACCCTAACCCCTAACACAATGAGAAACACTAACCCCAAACACAAACACCAACAAACTCAAACTAACCCTAATCCCAACCCTAATCCTAACACCAATCCCAACCCTAACACTAAACCCAAACCTAACCCTAACCCTAACACTAACCCCAACCATAACCATATCCCCAACCCCAACTAAACCACCACCACAATCCCAACAATAACCACAACCCCAATCCTAACAGAACCTCAACCTCAACCCCTGAACCCAACCCCCAACCTAACACTAAACTAAACCCTAACCCTAACATGATCCCTAACCCTAAACCCAACCCTAACACCTAACCCCTAACCATAACACCAACCCCTTAACCTAAACCTAACCCCAACCCAAACCCCTAACCTTAACCTAATAACCCTAACACTAACCCCCAACCCCAAAGCCTGACCCTGACCCCCAAACCAAACCCTAACCCTAATCCCAACTAAACCCAAACCCAACCCCTTAACCTAACGCTAACCCTAACCCTAATCAGAACCCCCAACCCTAAACCCAATCACAATCCCAACACTAAACCCCAATCCCAACCCTAAACCCATCCACAACACAAACCACACCCCAACCCTAACCCTAACCTTAACCCTAAACCTTAAACCCTAACCTAACCCTAACCCCAACCCTCAACCCCAACCCTAATCCCAACCCTAAACACAACCCACTAACCCACAACCCTGAGTAACGCCAACCTAACCCCTAACCCCAACCTTAAACCCTAAACCTAAACCCAACCCTAACCAACAACACTAACCCTAACCCTAACCCTAAACCTAACCCCTAACCCAAACCCTAACAACCCAAACCCGAACCTAACACAAAGCCTAACCCTAACACCCAAACTCACACCAACCCTAACACTAACACCAACCCTAACCCTTAACCCCAACCCTAACTCTAAACATAACCCCTTTCAAACCTAACAACCCTAATCCTAACCCTAACCTGAACTCCTAACCCTAACCCTACACCAACACTAACCCTAACAGTAATCCTAACCCTTCAAACCTAACACTAAACCTTAACCCAAACTTCTAAGCAACCCAACACCAACCATAACCCCATACCCTCACCCTAACCCTAACCCAAAACCAAACCCCAAACCATAAACTCAACCCTAACCCTAACCCTAACCCCAACCCTAACCCTAATCCCTAACCCAAAACCTAACCTGAAACATAAACCCAACACTAACCACAACCCCAATCCTAAACTCAACCTAACCTCACCTCACCCTAACCCCTAACCCTAACCCTAACCCTACCCTAACCAAACCCCTAACCCTAAAACTAACCCTAACAGTAACCCTAAAACTCTAACACTAAAACCTAACAGTAACCGTAATCCTAATCCTAACCCAAACTCTTTCTAAACCTAAACTAACATAACGTTAACCCTAACCCGAACCCTAACCCTAACACTAACCCTAACACTAACTGTAAAAACCAACCCTAACACTAACCTTAATCCTAACCCAAATTAACAGGAACGCTAAACCTAAATCAAACAGTAACCCTAACTATAATCATAATCCTAAACTAACCCCAAACCCTAACCCTAAACCCTAACACTAACCCTAAACCTAACCCTAAGAGAAATGCTAACACTAACCCTAAACCTAACAAGTAAACCCTAACCCCAACCCTAACCTAAACCCAACAACTAAACTAATCCCAACCCTAACCCCAACTCAATCCCAACCCCAATACAAACCCAAAAACCCTAACCCTAACCCCAACCCTAACCATATCCCCAACCCCAACCCCAAAACCACACCACAATCCCAACCCTAACCCCAACCTAATGCTCAACCCTAACCCCAATCCTAACTCTGAACCCAAACCCAAAACTCAACCCTAAGAGTAATCCTAAACTTAACCCTGAACACTAACCCTAAACCAAACCCTAAACCATAACCATAACCCTATCCCTAACCCCTAACCCTAACCCTAACCCTAACACTAAAACCTAGCCCCAGAACTAACCCATACCTCACACTAACACTAGTCCTAACCCTAAAGCACTGAGTCCTGGTCCAGAACCTGTCCCCAGCCCGAACCATAACCCTAAACCTAACCCTAATCCCCAACCCTAACCCTAATCACAACCCTAAACCAAACCCCAACCACAATCCCAACACTAACCACAACTCCCAACCCTAACCCCAATCCTCAACCCCAACCCCAACCCCAACCCCTAACCCAACCTAAACCCTAACCCTAACCCTTCCTAACCCCTAACCCTAAACTGTAACCCTAACCCTAACTCTAAACCCTACCCCTAACCCTACCCCTAACCCTAACCAAAACAATAAACCTAACCCTAACCCTTAACCATAACACTAACCCTAAATCCCAACCTAACACTAACCCCAACTCCTAACCCCAACACAAACCCCAACCAATAACAACTAAACCAAACGCTATCCCTAACCCTAACCCAAACACCAACCCTAACCCTAATCCCAACCCCAACCCTAACCCTAATCCAACCCAACCTAACCCCAACACTAACCCTAAACCTAAACCAACCCCAACCCCAAACTAGCCCTAACTCTAACTCTAAACCCTAACCCTAACCCTAATCCTAACCCTAACCAAAACCCCTAACCCTAACCCTAACCCTAACCACATAACACTAACACTAACTCTAACTCTAACACTAACCCTAACCCTAATCCTAACCTAAACCCCAACCCCAACCCTAACCCTAACCCTAAACCTTAACTTAAACACTAACCCCAACCCTAAACCCAAACCTAACCTCAAACTCCAAACACAAACACTAACCCCAACCCCAATCCTAAACCTCACCAACCCCAACCCAAACTCCCAACCCCTACCCTAACCAAAACCTGCAACCCCAAACCAACCCCAAACACCAACCCTAACCCCAACCCCAAACCTCTAAACCCAAACTGGGTCACAATGCTGGGTCCCTAACCCGAACTCCAACACCTAACCCCTAACTCCAATGTGCACCGTGCTCCAACCTAATCCCAACCCAACTGCAACTCTTCTAACTTCTAAAATTAACAGAAATGCTAATTCAACTTTAACCCTAACCCAACCATAAATCTAATCCTAAACTAACCTATCAACTTCAACCCAACACTAACTCCTAACCCTAACCAGGAACACTAACCTCAACCCAACCCCAAACCTAACACCAACCTCAACCCTAACCCCAACCATAACCCAACCCCAGAATTCAACCCCAACCCTAATCCCAACCCTAACCTCAACCTCAATCCCAACCCTAACACTAAACCCAACCTACTCTAAACCTAACTTCAACTCCCAACCCCTAACCATATCCCCACCTAACTTCTAAACCACACCACAATCCCACCACAACCCCAACTGGTACCAACCTAACCTCAACCCCAACCTGAACTCCAACCCAAAACTAACCTTACCCTAACCCTATCCCGATTATGAACCCTAACACTAACCCTAACGTCTAATCCCAAACCTAACCCAAACTTATGGCTAACCCACGTTACTAACCCTAACGCTAATCAGAATTCTAAAGCCTGGACTCCTGACCCAGACCCTAACCTTGAACTCAACCCTAACTCTAACCTAACCTAACTCCTACTCTCTATCTCAATTCCAAATCCCACCCATAACCCTAAATCCCAAACTCCAATTCACACCCCAACACTGCCCAATCCCAACTCTAACTGACCTCAACCTGCAACCACAACCCAACTCCTAACCTAATCCTAACCTAACTCTAACCTACCTAACCCTAATCCAACCCTAACCCTACTCTAAACCATAAACCAAATCCCAAACTCACCACAACCCCCACCCATGCAATCAAACCAACTGATCCAACCAAACCCTAACCCCTAACCAAACCTCCATAAACTTAACTTCTAACCCTAACCTCAACCTTGGGCTCAACTCAAACTCCAACCCCAAGCTTAACACCTAAACCCCAATACTCAACCCAAACCCTAACCCCTAATCCCAACTCCTAACCCCACCAACCCAATCCCAAACTCAACCCCCAACCCTCAAACCTAACCAACGCTAACCCTAATGCTAACACTAACACTAACGCTACCCTACTAATCCTAACCCCAACCCTAACCCCTAACCCTAACTTTACGTAACCCCAACCCTAAACCTAACCCTAACGCCAACACAAATACCTAACCCCTAACCATAACACTAACACCACTAACTCAACCCCCAAACCCCTAAACCTATCTTTACCTTTAAATTCCAATCCCAACATAACAATAAACACTAACCATTACTCCTAGCTCAGACTCAGTTCCGAGCCACTCTCACCAGCTCCCACCTCCTAAACCTATCCTTAGCCCGGAACAATAACCCTTAACTGTAACCCTAACCCTAAACCTAAACCTAACCCCTAACACTAACCCCTAACCCTTAACCCCAAACCCCACCCCCAAGCCCAACCACCACACCTAACCCAATTCGCCAACCCTAAACTCTAACACCAACTCTAACGCTAACCCTAACCACAATCCTAACCCCAACCCCAACCACAACCCTAACTCCTAACCTCTGCACCTTGAAATCCTAAACTCAGCTCTAACCCCTAATGCTAAACCCATCAATACTAACCCCAACGCAAACCTAACCCCTAAACCCCTGACTCCTGATCCATAACCTAACAATAACCCAACCCTAACACCAAACCTTACCGTAATGGTAAACCTGAACCCTAATCCTAACCCTAAGCTCCTGAGCTCAACCTGACCCCTAACCCTAACCCTAACCCTAATCAAAATCACTAACCCTAACCCACCCAAACTTCAACCCTAACCCCTAACCCTAACTAACCCCTAACTCCTAACCTTACCCTAACCCAAACC
>CAKJTW010000706.1:0-23810 GCA_917880005.1 Nanger dama
TAACCCTAACCCTAACATCTACACTTACACATACACCTACCCCTAACCCTAACCCAAACCTAACCCTAACCATAATGCTAACTGTAGCACAAATCATTACGCTAAATCTAACCCTAATCCTAATGCTAATCCAAACCCCTACCCATACTCCTACCACTAAGCCTACCCCTAACCCTAACCCTGAACCAAACTCTAACCCCAAACCTAACCCTAACCTCAACCCCAACCCTACCCCTAACCGCACCCTAACCCTAACCCTGACCTTAACCCTAACCCTATTCTAACCTTAAACCGAAACCAAAACCTCTTAGACCCTAACCCTAACTGTAACCCTAACCCCAATCCTAACCCTAGCCTTAGCACTAGCACCAGCCCTAGGCCTTACCCTATCCCTTGGCCTAACCCTAACCCTATTCTTAACCCTAACCCCAAACCCCAAATCCTAACCCCAACCCTAACCCCAACCACAGCCCCAACCCCAACCGCACACTAACCCCAAACCCAAACCCTAACCCTAACCCTAACCCCAACTCTAACACTTACTGTAATCCTAATCCTAACCCTAATCATAACCCTAAAACTAACCATAACCCTAACCCTAATCCTAACCTAAGCCTAACACTAACCCCAATTTCTAACCCTAACACTAACCTTAACCCAATCCTAACCCTAACCCTAATTCCAACACATACCCACTACCCCCACACCTTTCCCCTACCCTTTAACCCTAACCCTAAACCTAGCCCCTAATCCTGACACGAACCTTAATCCCAACACTAAATCCCAACACTATCCCTAAGCTAACCCTAACCCTAATAAACCAAACCTAACCCTAACTTTATTCTAATGATAACACTAAACCTAAACCTCTTCTACACTCAACATAACAGTATGGCTAACCCTAACCCTAAACCCAACCCCAAACCCAACCCTAACCCTAACCCTAATCCCAAACCCCAACCCTAACTCCCTAACACTAAAGCCCAAACCCTTACACTAACCCCTAGCTTGAGCCCCAGCTCTAGCCCTAGCCCTAGGACTAGCCATAGCCTTATTCTTAAACCTAGCCCCAACCCCAACCCAACTTAACCCTAACCCCAAACCTAACCACAACCCATAACCGTACCCTTAATCCTACCACTAACCCTAACCCTAACACTAATCTTAATAGCTAACCGTTACCTTAATCCTAACCCTAACACCAAACCTAAACCCAAAACCTAACCTTAACCCTAAACCCTAACCGTAACCCTAACCCAACCCTAACCCTAACCCAAACCCCAACACATACCGCTACCCCTACCTGTAACCCTAAACCCTAAACTTAACCCTAACCCTAACCCTAAGCCTAACTCCTAACCCTAACCCTAAATCATACCCTAAAATGAAACCTCTTGTAACCCTAAACCTAAGAGTAATGCGAACCCCAACCCCAACCCCAACCCCAACCGCACCTTAACCCTAACCCTATCCCTAACCCTATTCTAACCCCAAACCTAAACCGAAACTACTTTGAACCCTAACCCTAACTGTACTCTAACCCTAACCCTAAACCTAACCCTAACCCTAATCCTATCCTTAACCCCAACCCCAACCCCATACCTGTACCTTCCCTAACCATAAACCTAACCCTAACCCTAACATCTACCCTACACATACACCTACCCCTAACGCTAACCCAAGCCTAACCCTAACCCTAATGCTAACTGTAGCACAAACCATTACACTAAATCTAACCCTAAACCTAACCCTAACCCAAACCCCAACCCATACTGTACCACTAACCCTACCCCTAACCCCCAACCCTGAACCATACCCTAACCCTAAACCCAACCCTAACTCCAACCCCAACCCTACCCATAACCGTACCCTAACCCTAACCCTAACCTTAACCCTAACCCTATTATAACCCTAACCCTAAACCGAAACCTCTTGAAAGTAACCCCAACCCTACCATAACCCCAACCCCAACCCTAACCCTATCCCTAACCCTAGCTTTAGCACTAGCACCAGTCCCAGGCCTCACCCTATCCCTCGACCTAACCCTAACCCTGTTCTTAACCCTAACCCCAAACCCCCACCAACCCTAACCCTAACCCTAACCCTGACCCTAACCCCAACCACAACCCTAACCCCAACCGCACACCAAACCTAAACCCAAACCCCAACCCTAACCCCAACCCCCCTAACACTAACCCCAAATCCTAACCTTAACACTAACTTTAACCCAATCCTAAACCTAACCTTAACTTTAACCAAAACCCCTACCCCTACCCCTTCTCCTAACCCCTAACCCTAACCCCAAATCTAGCCCCTAATCGTGACACAAACCTTAATCCTAACACTAAACCCTAACTCTATCCCTAACCAAACCCTAACCCTAATAAACTAAACCTAACCCTAACTTTATTCTAATGCTAATCCTAGACCTAAACCTCCTCTACACTCAACCTAACAGTAACACTAACCCTAACCCCAACCCTAACACCAAACCCAACCCTAACCCTAACCCAAACCCTAAACCCCAACCGTAACCCTAAACCAAAAGCTCAACCATTACACTAAACCTAGCTTGAGCCCCAGCCCCAGACCCAGACCCAGGACTAGCCCTAGTCTTATTCCTAAACCTAGCCCTGAACCTAACCCAACTTAACCCTAACCCCAAACCTAACCACAACCCATAACCCTACCCTTATCCTAACACTAACCCTAACCCTAACCCTAATCTTAACAAGTAACACCTACCTTAACCCTAATCCTAACACTATACCTGAACCCTAACCCTAACCCCAACCCTAAACCCTAACCATAACCCTAACCCAACCCTAAACCTAACCCCAACCCAAACCCCAACACATACCGCTACCCCTACCCCTAACCCGAAACCCGAAACCTAACCCCAACCCCAACCCTAAGCCTAACCCCTAACCCTAACCCTAAATCATACCATAAACCTAAACCTTTCTAACGCTAAACCTAAGAGTAATGCTAACCCTAATCCTAACTCCAACCCCAACCCCAACCATAACCCCAACCGCACCCTAACCTAACCCTATCCCTAACCCTATTCTAACCCTAATCCTAAACCGAAAAGTCTTCGAACCCTAACCCCAACCGTACTCTGACCCCAACCCCAAACCCAACCCCAAACCCAAATCTATCCCTAACCCCAACCCCATCCCTAAACTTGTACCTACCCTAACCATAAACCTAACCCCAACCCTAACCCTAACCCTAACACCTACACTTACCCATACCCCCACACCCAAACCCAACTCAACCCTAACTGTAACCCTAATGCTAACTGTAACACTAACCATTACCCTAAATCTAACCCTAACCCTATCCCTAACCCTAACCATAACCATAACCCAACCTTAACCCTAATCCTAAGCCTAACAACCAACCGTAACCCCAAACCTAACCCTAAACTGAAACCTTTCTAACTCTAACCCTAAGAGTAATGCTAACCCTAACACTAACCCTAACCCCAACCCCAACCCCAACCCTACCCCTAACCATACCCTAACCCTAATCCTATCCCTAACCCCAACCCCAACCCCAAATCTATACCTACCCTAACCATAAACCCAACCATAATCCTAACCCCAAACCCAACACCTACCCTTACCCATACCTCTAAACCTAACCCTAACCCAACCCTATCCCTAACCCTAACGCTAACCGTAACACTAACCATTACACTAAATTTAACCCCAAACCCAACCATAACCCAAACCCAACCCATACTCCTACCACTAACACCACCCCTAACCCTAACCCCCAACCCCAACCCTGAACCAAACCCTAACCCTAAACCCCAAACCTAACCCTAACCCCAACCCCAACCCTACCCCTAACCGTAACCCAACCCTAACCCTAACCTTAACCCTAACACTATTCTAACCCTAACCCCAAACCGAAACCCTTCTGACACTAACCCTAACTGTACGCCAACCCTAACCCTAACTTTAACCCTAATCCTATCCCTAACCCAACCCCAACCCTACCCCCAACCATACCCCAACCCTAACCCTAACCCCAGCTTTAGCACTAGCACTAGCCCCAGCCTAACCCTATCCCTCGGCCCAACCCTAACCCTATTCTTAACCCCAACCCCAAACCCCAAATCTTAATCCCAACCCTCACCCCAACCCGACCCTCACCCTAACCCCAACCCAAACCCCAACACATACAGCTACCCCTACCCCTACCCCTAACCGTAAACCTGACCCATACCCCAACCATAAACCCTAACCCTAACCCTAAACCTTAAACCATAACCCTAACACTAACCCTAACCCAAATCTACCCCTAACCCTAACCCTATCCCTTACACTAACTCTATCACTAAACCCTAAACACTAACACTAATCCTAACCCTGAACACTAACACTAACCCTAATCCTTACACAACAATAAAACTAACCGTAACCCTAACTCCAACCCATTCCCCTACACCCAACCCTACCCCGAACCCCAACCATAACTGTAACCCCTAACCCAACACTAACCCTAACCTTAACACTAAACCTAACACTAACCCTAAACCCTACCTAAGCCTAAACCTAATCCTAACCCGTAACTCAAACCCCAACCCCAAGCCTAACCCTAACTCTAACCCTAAACATAACCATAAACCTAACACTATCCCTAACCCTAACTCATCTAAACCTACTGTACCCCTAACCCTATCCCTACACCTAACCCTAACTCTAACCCTAACCGTAAACCCAACCACAACCCAAACCCCAACCATAACCCTAAATCTAAAACCTAACCCCAACCCTAATGCTAACTCTAAAACCTAACACTAACCTAACCCTAAACCCTACCCCTACCCTTAACCCTAACCCTAAATGATAAATCCTAACCCTAAAACTAACCCTAACCCTAACACAACCCTAACCCAACCCTAACCCCAACCCATACACCTACCCTTACCCCTGCCACTAGACATAACCCCAACCAAACCCTAACCCTAACCCTAAGGCTAAACCCAACACTAACCCCAAACCCAACCCTAGGCCTAAGCCCAACCCCTAACCCTTTCCCTAAACCCTAATACCTAACCCCAACCCCAACACTAAACAGAAACCCTAACCCCTAACCATAAACCAAACCTAATCCTAACCCTATCCCCTAACCCCAACATTAACCCTAACCCCAACCCCAACACTAACCCTAACCATACCCCAACCCCCAACCCAACCCTAAGCCCATTCTAACCCCCCACCCAAACCCTAACCCTAACACCAACCCCAACACTAGCACTAACCCTATCCCTAACCCTAAAACCTAACCCTTACCCTAAGCCCAACCCTAACATCACTCTAACCCTAACCCCAAACCCCAACCCCAATACTAACCCCAAACCAATTATAAACCCAAACCCAAGTCCAACCCATACACCTACCCCCACACCTATCCAGTAACCCAACCCCAACCCACTTCCTAAACCGTAATTCCTAACCCTAACCCCAACCCCAAACACTAACTTCAAACCCAACCATAACACAAAACCAACACTAACCCTAACCCCAAGCCTCCAAACCCCCAATCGCAACCCCAACCCCAAACACCAACCCCAACCCCATCTAAAACCTGAAACTCCAATCCCAACCCCAATGGGCCAGGCCAGGCCAGGCCAGGGACCAGGCCCAGGAACAGGCCAGGCCAGTGCCCAGGCCAGGGCCAGGCCAGGCCCAGGCCCAGGCCAGGCCAGGCCAGGCCAGTGCCAGTGCCAGGGCCTGGGCCAGAGACCAGGCCTAGCTTCAGGCCAGAGCCTAGAGCCAGGCCAGTGCCAGTGCCAGAGCCAGGCCAGTGCCAGGCCAGGCCAGGCCAAGGCCAGGGCCAGGCCAGGCCAGAGCCAGGCCAGGCCAGAGCCAGGCCAGGCCAGGCCAGCCAGGCCAGGGAGGCCAGGCCAGGCCAGGGCCAGGCCAGGCCAGGCCACAGGCCAGGCCAGGCCAGGGCAGGGGGGCCAAGGCCAGGCCTAGGCCAGGCCAGGCCAGGCTAGGCCAGAGCCAGGCCAGGCCAGGCCAGCACAGATTAGGCCCAGGCCAGTGTCAGGCCAGGCCAGGCCAGGCCAGGGCCTGGGGCCAGAGGGCTAGCCAGGCTAGGTCAGGCCAGGCCCAGCCAGGGGATTAGGCTTAGGCCAGGGCCAGGGCCAGGCCAGGCCAGGCCAGGTGGGGCCAGGCCAGGCCAGAGCCAGGCCAGGGCCAGAGAACAGGCCAGGCCAGGCCAGGGCAGGGGCCAGGCCAGGCCAGGCCAGGCCAGGCCAGGCAGGCCAGGCAGGGCAGGCAGGACAGAGTGAGGCCAGGCCAGGCTGGTAGGTTAGGCTAGGCCAGGGCCAGGCCAGGCCAGGCCAGGGTTAGGCCAGGCAGGCCAGGCCAGGCCAGCAGGCCAGGCCAGGCCAGGGACAGGCAGGTGCAGGCCAGGCCAGGCCAGGCCCAGGCCAGTGCTGGCCAGGCCAGGCCAGGCCAGGCCAGGCCAGGCCAGTTTAGGTTAGGCCTTGGCCAGGCCAGGCCAGGCCAGGCCAGGCTCAGGCCAGGACAGAGCCAGTGCCAGTGCCAGGCCAGTGCCAGGCCAGGCCAGGCCAGGGCCAGGCCAGGCCAGGCCAGAACAGGCCAGGCCAGGCCAGAACCAGGCCACGGCCAGGCCAGGGCCAAGGGGCCAGTGCCAGGCCAGTGCGGGCCAGGCCAGGGCCAGGCCAGGCCAGGCCAGGCCAGGGCCAGAGGCAGGCCAGGCCAGTGCCAGGCCAGGCCAGGCCAGGCCAGGGAGCCAGGGCCAGGCCAGGCCAGGCCAGGCCAGGCCAGGCCTTGCCAGGCCAGGTGCAGGGGCAGGGGCAGGCCAGGGCCAGGCCAGGCCAGGCCAGGGCCAGGCCAGGCCAGGCCAGGCCAGGCCAGGCCAGGCCAGCCCAGGCCAGGCCAGGCCAGGCCAGGGCAGGGCAGGGCCCAGGCCAGGCCAGTGCCAGGCCAGCAACGCCAGCGCCAGGCCAGGCCAGGCCCAGACTCCAGGCCAGGCCAGGCCAGGGCCAGGCCAGGCCCACAGCCAGGGCCAGAGCCAGGGCCAGGGCAGGGACAGGCCAGGGCCATGAGCAGGCCAGGATGAGCCAGGCCAGGCCAGTGCCAGGCCACGGCCATGTTCCAGGCCAGAGCCAGGCCAGGCCAGGGCTGGGGCCTGGAGCCACGGCCAGGCCAGGCCCAGGCCTGGGTGCAGGCCCAGGCGCCAGGTTGGGGCTGGGGCCAGGGACAGGATTCAGGCCAGGTGCCACTGCCAGGCCAGGGCCACAAGAGGCCCAGGCCAGGCCAGGCCTAGAACATGGCCAGGCCTAGGCCAGGCCTCAGGCAGGGGCAGGCCAGGCCAGGGGCTGGGGCTAGTCAGGCCAGGCCAGGCTTAGGCCAGGCTAGCCAGTGCTAGGGCCTGGGGCCAGGCCAGGCCAGGCCAAGGCAGGGGCTAGGCAAGGGCAAGTCAGGGTCAGGCCAGGGCCTGGGCCAGGCCAGGCTGAGGCCAGGCCAGGCCAGCTCTAGGCCAGGGCCAGGGCCTAGGCCAGGCCAAGGGCAGGGGTGGGGCCAGGCCCAAGGACAGGGCCAGACCAAGGCCAGTGCCAGGGCCATGGCCAGGAAAGGCCACGGATAGGGTGAGAACCATTGTTCAGGCCAGTCTTAGGCCAGGCCAGGCCAGAGCCAGGGCCAGTGCCAGGCCAGGCCCAGGTCACGGCCAGGACAGGGCCAGTGCCAGTGCCAGGCCTTGTGCCAGGCCAGGCTGGGGCCAGGCCAGGCCAGGCCAAGACCAGGCCCAGGCCAGTGCCACGGCCAGGCCAGTGCCAGGCCAGGGCCAGGCCAGAGCCAGGGCCGGGCCAGGCCAGGCAGGGCAGGGCCAGGCAGGCAGGAGGGGCAGGCCAGGCCAGGCCAGGCCAGGGCCAGGCCAGGCCAGGCCAGGCCAGGCCAGGCCAGGCCAGGCCAGAGCCCAGGCCAGGCCAGGCCAGGGCAGGGGCAAGGCCAGACGCAAGGACAGGGCCAGGCCAGGCCAGTGACAGGGCAGGGCCAGGGCCAGACCAGGCCTAGGACCAGGCCAGGCCAGGCCCAGGCCAGGCCAGGCCAGAGCCAGAACAGGGCAAGGGCCAGTGCCAGTGCCAGGCCTGGGGCCAGGCCTATGAACAGGCCTAGGCCAGGCCTCAGTGCAGGCCTGGGCCTAGTGCTGGAGTGGGGCCAGAGACAGATCAGGACTAGGCCAGGCCAGGCCAGGCCAGAAGAGGCTTAGGCCAGGCCAGGCCAGGCCAGAAGAGGCCCAGGCCAGGCCAGGCCAGAGCCAGGGCATGGCCAGGACTAGGCCAGGCCAGGGCCAGGCCAGGCCTAAGGCCAGGGCCAGGCCAGGCCTAGGCCAGGCCTGCCAGCACAGGCCAGGACAGTGCCAGGCCAGGGCCAGGCCAGGCCAGGCATGAGGCCTAGTGCCAGGCCAGGCCAGGCCAGTGCCAGGCTAGGCAGCTTCAGGCCAGGCGCAGGCCTAGGCCAGGCCAGGCGAGCCAGGCCAGGCGGCCAGGCCAGGCAGGACAGAGCCAGGGCAGGGCAGGCCTAGGCCAGGCCAGACGAGCCATGGCCAGGCCAGTGCCAGGACTGGGCCAGGCCAGAGCCAGGCCAGAGCCAGGCCAGGCCAGGGCAGGCCAGGCCCAGGCCAGGCCAGGACCGGCCCAGGACAGGCCAGGCCAGGCCAGGCCAGGCAGGCCAGGGCCAGGGCAGGAGTGAGCCAGGGCCAGGCCAGGACAGGCCAGGCCAGTGCCTGGGCCAGGGCCCAGGCCAGGGCCAGGCAGGGCCAGGGCCAGGCCAGGCCAGCGCCAGCCACAGGCCAGGCCAGAGCCAGGCCAGGCCAGGCCAGGCCAGGCCAGGCCAGGCTAGCCACCAGTGCCAGTGCCAGGCCAGGGCCAGGCCGAGGCCAGGCCTAGGCCAGCAGGCCAGGGCCAGGTGGGAGCCAGGACAGGATCAGGCCACCACTGCCACGGCCAGCATCCCGGCCCAGGCCAGGCCAGGCCAAGACCAGAGGCAGGGCCAGGTGTCAGGCCAGGCCAGGCCAGGCCAGGCCAGGCCAGGGCAGGAACAGGCCAGAGGCAGGGCAGGCCCAGGCCAGGCCTAGACCAGCCAGTGCCAGAGCCAGGGCCAGGCACAGGCCAGACCCCAGGCCAGGCCTAGGCCAGGCCAGGCCAGGGCACGGCCAGGCCAGGCCAGGCCAGGCCAGGGCCAGGGCCAGGGGCCAGGCCAGGCCAGGGCAGGCCAGGTAGTGCCAAGGCCTGTGCCAGGCCAGGGCCATGGCCAGGCCAGGTTAGGCCAGGGCCAGGCCAGGGCCCGGCATGGGGCAGGGGCAGGGGATGGGATGGGGCCAGGATCATGGCCAGGCCTAGGCCAGGGCCAGGCCAGGGCTAGGCCAGTGCTCAGGCCAGGCCAGTGCCAGTGCCAGAGGCCAGGGCCTAGGTGACAGAGAGGCCAGGCAAGGACAAGGCCATGGCCAGTGCCAGGCCAGGCCAGGCCAGGAGGGGCAGGGCTGGGCAGGGCTGACTTTTAGTCCAGTGCCAGGCCAGGGCCAGGCCTGGGCCAGACCAGGGCCCAGTGCCCAGGCCAGGCCAGGGCCAGGCTCCAGGCCAGGGCCAGGGCCAGGGCCAGGGCCAGGCCAGGCCAGGCCAGTGTAAGGGCTTGGGCCAGTGCCAGGCCAGAGCCAGGCTAGGGCCAGGACATGGCCAGGCCAGGCCAGGGCCAGGCTTTTTAGGCCAGGACAGTCAGGCCTCAGGCCAGGGCAGGCAGGAGTGCCAGGGCCCAAGGACAGGCCAGGCCCAGGGCCAATGTTAGTGCCATGGTTAGGGCCAGGCCAGGCCAGTGCCAGGCCAGGCCAGGCCAGGCCAGGGCCAGGCCAGGCCAGTGACAGGCCAGTGCCAGTGCCAGGGCCGGGGGGCCAGGCCAGGGACCAGGCCTAGGCCAGTGCCAGGCCAGGCCAGTGCCAGGACCAGGCCTGGCCAGGCCAGGCAGGCAGGGCAAGTGCAGGCATGGGCCAGTGGGCCTGGCCAGGCCTTGGATCAGGCCTGGGGCCAGGCCAGGCCAGGCCAGGCCAGAGCCCAGGCCCAGGCCAGGCCAATGCCAGGCAGGGCCAGACCCAAAGACAGGGCCAGGCCCATGGCGAATGCCAGGGTAGGGCCAGGCCAGGCCAGGGCCAGGCCAGGCCAGGCCAGATTCCAGAGCCAGGCAGGCCAGGGCCTAGTGCCAGTGCTAGGGCTGCCAGGCCAGGCCCACGGCCAGGCCATGCCTTGGCTCACGACAGGCCTAGGCCTAGGTCAGGCTGGGGCCAGGACAGGATCAGGCCAGCGCCACCTGCCAGGATCACGGCCAGAAGAGGCCTAGGCCCAGGCCATGGCTCAGAACAGGCCATGCCAGGCCAGGCCATAGCCAGGACATGACTAGGCCAGGCCTGGGGCTGGGGCCAGGCCAGAGCCAAGGCCAGGCCAGGCCAGGCCTAGTGCCAGGCCCTGTGCCATGGCCAGGCCAGGCCAGTGCCCAGGCCAGTGCCAGGCCAGGGCCAGGCCAGGCCAGGCCAGGCCAGGCCAGGCATGGCCAGAGCTGTGCTAGGCCAAGGCCTAAGGCCTATGCTTATGGCCAGGGCTAGGCCATGGCCAGGGCCTGGCCCAGTGTTAGGGCTAGGGCCAGAGGCAGGGGCACGGCTAGGGGCAGCCAGGCTAGGCTGGGCCAGGCCTAGGTTACGGCCAAGGTCCAGGCATAGGATAGGGCTAGGATTATTGTTAGGCCCAGGCAGAGGGTAAGGATTAGGTTAGGTTAGAGTTGGCTTAGGTTTAGGTTAAGGTTTAAGATTTAGGTTAGGGGTAGGGGTAGGGGTATCTGTTGGGGTTTGGGTTAGGTTAGGATTGGGCTAAGGTTAGTGAAAGGGTTAGAATGTAGCCCCAGCATTAACCTTAACCCCAACCCCAACCCAACCCTAACCCCAATCGTAACCCCAACATCAATCCCTAATCCTACCCTTAACCCTAACCCTAACCCTTTCCCAAAACCCTGATCCTTAACCCTCAATCTGACCCTAAACACTAACTGTAACCCTAACCCTAACAATAACCATAACCCTAACCCTAACCCCTAACCCTAACTCAAAACCTAACACTGAACCCCTAACACCAACACTAAATCTAACTCCTAACTGTAACCATAACCCTCAACCCCAACCCTAACCCTAACACTAACTGGTCTAAATCTAAACATAATGCAACCCCACCTCTATCCCCACCCTTAACCCCAAATCTAACCCAAACCTACCCCTACACCTAACCCTAACCCAAGCCTAACCCACCCCTACCCCTACCCCTAAAGTTAACCTGAAAACTCACCCCACCCCAACCCCAACCCCAGCCCCAGCCCAACCCCTAACCCTAGCCCTAGCCCCAGATCTAACCCCAGCACTAGCCCCAACCCCAACCCTAATCATAATGCTAAACTCTAAACCCCAACCCTAACCCCAACCCAAACCAACCACAACCTCTAACCCAACCCTCAAAATTAACACCAACCCTAACCGTAGGCCCAGCACCAGCCCCAGCATTAACCCCAACCCTAACCATAACCGACACTCAACACTAACCCCAACACTTTCCGAAACCCCATCTCTAAACCAGAACTCTAACCCCAACCTTAAACACTAACCCCAGCCCCAAGCTTAACCGAAACCTGACCCTAACACTAACGCTAAACCGAACCCCAAACCCAATCTTAACCTTAACCCTAACCCTAATCCTAATCCCAACCATAAACCTAACACCAACCCAACCCTAACCCTAACACTAAACCCAAAGCTAACACTAACCAAAACAACTAATCCTACCCTTAACCCTAACCTTAGCCTTAACTTTAACCAAATCTAACCCTAACCCTAACCCTAACCCCTAAACCTAATCCTAAACCTAACGCTAAGCCCAATGCTAACGCTAACCCTACCGCTAACCCTAACCATAAACCCTGACACTGATCTTGACCCCAACCCCAACCCTAACACTAACCCCAAATCCTAACCCCAACCCCAAACCCTAACCCTGAACCAAACCCCAACCCTAACTCCTAACCCTAACCCTAACCCCAACCCTAAAACTCTTGTAACTCTAAAACTAAGAGTAACGCTAACCCTAACCCCAAACCTAAACCCAAACCAAACACCAACCCTAACCCCAAATTAACCCCTAATCCTAACCCCAACCCCAACACCTAACCCCAAACCTACACCCACTCCTAAAACAACCCTAACCCTAACCCTAACCCCAACCAACGCATAAATCTAACCCTACCCCTACCCCAACCCCCAACCTTAACCCTAACTTAACCCTACCCTCCCCTAACGCTAACACTAAAACTCACCCAACCCTAACCATAACCCCAGCCCTAGTCCAGGCCTCAACCATAGCCCCAGCACTAGACCCAACCGTAAACCCAACCCCAAACCCTGACCCTGACTCTGACCCTGACCCTGACCCTGACACTGAACCCAACCCCAACCCCAAGCCTAACCCTAATGCTAAACACTAACACTAACACTAACCCTAACACTAACCCTAAAACCTAACCCCCAACCCTAAACCCAACCCCTAAACCCAACCCTAACCCTAACACCAACCCTAAACCTAACACTAACCCCAACCCTAACCCTAACACCAACCTCAAAGCTAACACTAACCCCAACCCTAACCCTAACCCTATCCCCAAACCTAAACCTAACCCTATCCCTAACCCTAACCCTAACCCCACACCAACCCTATCCCCCACCCAATCCCAACCCTAACCCCAACACCAACCCTAACCCCAACCCCTAACCCTAACTCCTAAACCCAACCCTAACCCGTAATCGTAACCCCAACATTATCCCTAACCCCTAATCCTAACCCTAACCCCAACCCTAATGCTAATCCTAAAGCTAATGCTAACCCTAACACTAACCCTAACCCCAAACCCAGACCCTGAACCTGACCCTAACCCTAACCCTAACCCCTAACCCTAACCCTAACCCTAAACCTAACCAAAACCCCTAAACCCAACCCTAACCCTAAACCAAACCCTAATCCGAACCCCAACCCCAACACTCACCCTAACCCCCAACCACAGCCCTAGGCCTAACCATAAATCTAACCCCAAACCAAACCCTAACCCCAAACCCAACCCCAAACCTAACCCCAACACCCAACCCTAACCCCAACCCCAAACCCTTCTAAGCCTTAACCCAAGAGTAATCCTAACCCCAACCCAACCTAACCCCAAACCAAACCCTAAACCCTGAAACCAACCCTATCCCTAAGCCTAACCCTAACCCTAACCCCTAACCCCAACCCCAACCCCACATGTCTTTTAACCCTAATCCTAAGAGTAACCCTAACCCTAACCCTAACCCTAAACTAAACCCCAAACCTAACTCTAACCCTAACCTTAACCCTAAACCAAACCCTAACGCTAAACCTAAACCTAACCCTAACCAAAACCCCTAACCCTAACCGTAATCCAAACCCTAACCCTAAAACTTCTAACCCTAAACCTAAGAGTAACACTAACTGTAACCTGAACCCTAACCCTAACCCTAAACCTAACCCTAACCCTAACCCTAACCCCTAACCCTAACCCTAACACCTAACCCTAACCCTAACACTAACCCCAACCCAACCCTAACCCTAACCCTAACCTGAACCCCAACCCTAACCCACAAATACCTTTAACCCTACCCCTGCCCCTACACCTAACCCTAAACATAACCCAACCCTACCCCTACCCCTAACGCTAACCCTAAAACTCACCCACCCTAACCCCAACCCCAGCCCCCCAGCCCAGCCTTAACTGTAGCCCCAGCCCTAGTCCTAACCCTAGCACCAACCCTAACCATAACCCTACCCCAAAAATAAACCCTAACCCTAACCCTAACCCTAACCTTATCCCAAACCTGACCCTAACCCCAACCCCAACCCCCAACACTAACCCTAACCCTAACCCTAACCCTAACCCCAACCCAACACCCACCCTACCCCAACCCTACCGTAACCCTCACCCCTAGCAGTAGGCCCAACCCCCAACCCCAACCCTAACTTTAACCCTAACACATATCCTAAGCCCAAACTCTTCCCCAACCCTAACCCCAAAACCTTATCCTAAACCTAACCCTAATCCCTAACCCTTCCTTAACCCTAACACTATCCCTAACGCTAACCCTAATCCCTCACCCTATCCCTACTCTTAACTCTAACGCTAACCATAACACTAAACACTAACCCTAACCCTAGCCCTAGCCGTAGCTCAATACCTAGCCCTAGCACTAGCCTTAGTCCTAAACCTATCCCTAGCCCGAACCATAAACTTAACACTAACCCAAACTAACCCTAACACCAACCCTAACCATAACTGTAAACCAACACTAACCCTAACTCAAACCCCAATGCTAATTTCACACCCAATCCTAACCCTAACCCTAACCCTAACCCCAACACTAACCCTAACCCCAAACTCAACCCTAAACCCAACCACAATCCCAACCCCCAACCCCAACCCCAGTCCCAGCCCTAAATCCAAACCTCAACCCAAACATCAAACCCAAACTTAACACTAACCCTAACCCTAATGATAACCCCTAACACTAACCCCAAACCTAACCCCTAACCCCAAACTTAACACTAACCCTAACCCCTAACCCTAAACCTAACGCTAACCCTAACGCAAATGCTAACCCTAACACTAACCCTAAACCTAAACCCTGACCCTAATCTTGATCCTAATCCCAAACCTAACCCTAACAGTAATCCTAACCCCAAAGCTAACCCTAAATCCTAACCCTAACCCTAACCCTAAACCAAACCCCAGCCCCAAACCTAACCCCTACCCTAACCCTAACCCCTGAACCTTTCTAACACTAAACCCAAGAGTAACCCCACCCGAATCCTAACCCCAACACCAAACTAAACCCCAACCCCAACCTTAACCCTAAACAAAACCCTAACCCTAACCCTAACCCCAAACCTCTTCTAACCCGAAACCCAAGAGTAATGCTAACCCTATACCTAACCCTAACCCTAAACAAAACCCTAAACCTAACACTAATCCTAAACCAAATCCTAAACCTAAACCTAACCCTATCCCTAACCAAAACACCTAACCCTAACCCTATGCCTAACCCTAACCCTAAACCCTTCTAACCCTAAATCTAAGAGTAACGCTAACCCGAAACCCAACCCTAACCCTAAAGCAAACCCTAACCCCAACCCCCTAACCCTAACCCTAACCCCTAAACCTAACCCTAACCCTAACTCAACCCTAACCCTAACCCTAACACTAACCCCAACACTAACTCACACATAACCTTAACCCTACCACTACCCCCTCCCACTAACCCTAAACCCAACCCAATCCTACCCCTACTTCTACCCCTAACCTTAACCCTAACCCAACACTAAAAATACTCCTAACGCTAACCCTAAATCTCACCCAACACTAACCCTAACCCCAGCCGTAGCCCAGCCCTATCCCTAGCCATAGCCCTAGTTCCAACCCTAGCACCAACCCCAACCATAACCCTACCCCCAAACTCTAAATCCCAACCCCAACCCTAACCCCAACCTTACCCAAACCCCTGACCCTAACACTCACCCCAACCCCTAACTTTAACCCTAAACCCAAACCCCAACCCTAACCCTTGCCTTAAACCCAACCATAACCATAACCCTAACCCTAGCCCTAGTCCTAGCCCCAACCCTATCTCTAGCCCTAACCCCAAAACTAACCTAACCCTAACCCCAACCCTAACCTCTAACCATAATCCTCAACCCTAACTCTTAACCCTAACCCCCAACCCTAACCTTAGCACAAACCCTCACAGCAAACCCTAACCCTAACCCTAACTACCTAACGCAATGCTAACCCTAATGCTAACCCTAACCCTAAAACCTGACCCTGACCCCTGACCCCAACCGTAACCCTAACCCTAACACTATCCCTAACCATAACGCTAACCCTAAACCCCAAACCTAACGCTAACCCTAACCCTAACCCCAACCGTAAACCCTAGCCCTAACCCCAACCCTAACTCCTAACCCTAACCCCAACCAAAACACCTAACACTAACCCCAACCCTAACCCTAAACCAAACCCAGACCCCAACCCCAGCCCCAGGCCCAACTCTAACCTTAACACTAACTTTAACCCTAACACATATCCCAACCCCAAGCTCTTTTCTAACCCTAAACCTAAAATCTAACCCTATCCTTAACCCTAATCCCTAACCCTAACCTTAACCCTAACACTATCGCTAACCCTAACTCTAACCCCTGACCCTATCCCTACCCTTAACCCTAACCCTAACGCTAACCGAACCACAATCCCAAACCTATCCTGAACCCCAATCCCAAACCTAACCCCAAACTCAACCCTAACCCAAACCCCAACCCCAACCGTAAACCTAACCCCTGACCCTAACCCTAACCCCAACCGTAACCCTAAACCCTAACCCGAACCTTAACACAAACCCAAAACCAACCCTAACCCTAACCCTAACCCTAACGCTAATGCTAACCCTAACCCTAAACCCTGACCCTGAACCTGACCCTAAACATAACACTAACCCTAACACTAACCCTAACGCAAACCCTAAACCCTAACCCTAACGCTAATCCTAACCTTAACCCTAAACCCTAATCCTAAGCCTAACCCTAACCCTAACCAAAACCCCTAACCCTAACCCTAACCCTAACCCCTAACCCTAACCCTAACACTAACCACTAACCCTAAACCTAACCAAAACCCCTAACCCTAACCCCTAACCCTAACCTTAACCAAAATCCTAACCCTAACCCTAACCCTAACCCTAAATCAAACCCTAATCCTAACCCTAACCCTAAACCAATCCCTAACCCTAAACCTAACCCTAAACCTAACCCTAACACCTAACCCTAACCCCAACCGTAAACCCTCCTAACCCTAAACCTAACAGTAATGCTAACCCTAACCCTAAACCTAACCCTAAACCAAACCCTAAACCTTAAACCAACCCTATCCCTAAGCCTAAGACTAACCCTAACCCTAACCCCTAACCCTAACCCTAACCCTAAATGTCTTTACCCTAATATTAAGAGTAACGCTAACTCTAACTCTAACCCTAAACTAAACTCTAAACGTATCTCTAACTCTAAACTTAACCCCAAACCAAACCCCAAACCTAAACCCAAACGTAACCCCAAACCTAACCCCAACCAAAACCCCTAACCCTAACCCTAATGCAAACCCTAAACCTAAACCTTCTAACCCTAAACCCAAGAATAATGCTGTTTAACCCGAACCCCAACCCTAACCCTAAACCAAATCTAAGCCTAACCCTAAACCCTAACCCTAACACCTAACTCTAACCCCAACACTAACCCTAACCCAACCCTAACCCTAACCCCAACCTGAACCCCAACCCCAACCCACACATACCTTTAAACCTACCCCTGCCTTTACATCTAACCCCAAACCCAACCCAACCCTACTCCTACTCCTAAGCTAACTCTAAAACTCACCCAACCCTAACACTAACCCTACCCCCAGCCCAGCCCCAACCATAGCCCCAGCCCCAGACCCAAACCTAGCACTAACCTTAACCATAACCCTACCCCCAAACCCTAAACTCTAACCCCAACGCTAACCCCAACCTTAACCCAAAACCCCAACCATAACCCCAACCCTAGCCCTAGCCCTTATCCTATCCCTAGCTCTAACACTAACCCTAACACTAACCCTAACCCCAAACCCCAACCCCCAACCCCAACCCTAACCCCAATCGCTAACCCTAACACTAACTCTAACCCCAACACTAAACCTAATCCTAACCCTAACCCTAAACTCAACTCTAACACTAACCCCAACACTAGCACTAACCCACTAACCCTATCACTAACCCTAACCCTAAACCCAAACCATAACCCTTTCCCTAAGCCTCAACCTCACCCTAACCTCACCCTAACCCTAACCCCAAAACTTAACCCCAAAACCAACCCTAACCCAATCCTAAACCTAAACCCAAGTCCAACCCATACACCTTTCCCTAAACCCAACCCTAACCTTATTCCTAAACCTTAATCCCTAACCCTAACCTTAACCCTAAACACTAATCTTAACCTTAACCATAACATAAAACTAACCCTTACCCTAACCCTAACCCCTAACCATAACCCTAACCCTATCCCTAAACCCTAATCCCTAACCCTACCCTAACCCTAAACCAAACCATAACCCTAACCCCTAACCCTAACACTAACTCCAACCCATACTGCTACCCCTAAACCCCAACCCCAAACCTAAACCTATACCTAAACTCTAATCCCTAACCCTAACCCTAAACCTAAACCCTAACCCTAACCCTAAACATAACCCAAACATAACCCTAACCCTAACCCATAATCCTAACCCTAACCCTAACCCCATGCGAAACCCCAACCCTAACTCTACCCTAACACTAACCTAACCATAACACTAACCCTTTTCTAACCCTAACCCTAAATCTAAACCTCTTCTAACCCTAACCCGAACAGTAACGCTAACCTTAATTCTATCCCTAACCCCAACCACAACCCTAAACCCAAACATACCCTACCCCTAAACCCAACCCCAACACCAACACTAAACCTAACCCTAACCCCAACTCTAAAACCTAACCCAAACCTAACCCGAAACCCTATCCCTAACCCCAACCCCAGCCCCAGCCCCAGCCCCAGCACTAACCCCTGGTCCTAAACCCTATCCCTAGGCCTAATCCTACACCTACCTTGAATAGTAACCCAAACCCCAAACCCCAACCCTAAAACTAACCCTAACTCCTACCAACCCTAACCCTAACACTAACACCAACCACAACCCATAACCCCACCCTTACCCCTACCCCTTACACCTAACCTTATCCAAACCCTAACCATAAACCTATTGCTAACCCTAAACCTAACCCTAACCCCAACCCTAAAACTAACCCAACACTAACACTAACCCTAACACCCTAACCCTAAACCCTAACACCAACACTTAACCCTAACCCCAACCCAGGCCCTAACCCTAACACTAACCTTAACCCTAACCTTACCAATCCCTAACACTAACCCCTGAAACCCAACCCAAGACTAACCCTAAGCCAGTCCTAACCTTAATCCTAACTCCAACCCATGCCCCTACCCCTATCTCCCTAACACTAACCCTAACCCTATTACTAAACCCCTAATCCCTAACCACAACCCTAACCCAAAACACTAACTCTAAACATAACCCAAACCTAACCATAACCCTAACCCTAACCCCCAAACCTAACCCTAACTCCTACCCATACCCCACACCTACCCCTACCCACTAACGCTAACCCTAACCCTATCCCTAAACCCTAATCCCTAACCCTAACCGTAAACACTAACCCTAACAATAAACATAACCCAAACCTAACCCTAACCCCTAAACCTAACCCTAACCCCAACCCCAACCCTAACCCTAACCGTACACTAGCACTAACCAAACCCTAACCCTAACACTATTCTAACCCAACCCTAAATCTAAACCCTTCTAACCCTAAGCCTAACAGTAACGCTAACCTTAATTCCTATCCGTAATCCCAACCCCAACCTTAAACCTAAAACTACCCTAATCGCTTAACCTAACCCAAACACCAACACTAACCCTAACCCCAACCCTACCCTAAACTAACCCCAACCCAAACCCCAACCCCAAACCCCAATCCTAGATCTAACACTAACCCCATTTTAACCCTAACCCTAACTCCAACCCATACCCCTACCCCTACCCCTAGCCCCTAACTCTAACCCCAAACCTATCCCTAAACCCTATACCCTAACCCCAACCCTAAACACTAACCCTAACCCTAAACGTAACCCAAACCTAACCGTAAAACCTAACCCTAACCCCTAACCCTAACCCCAACCCTATGCCACACCCCAACCCTAACCCTAACCCTACCCTAACCCTAACGGTAACCAAACCCCCACACTGAACCCTTACCATTACTCTAACCCTAGCCCCAGCCCCAGCCCTACCTTCTCCCTAGCCCAAACCCTAACCCTAACCCTATCCCTAAACAATGAACCCTAACTCTAACCCTAACCCATACCCCAACACATACCCCTACCCTAACCCTACCCCGAAGCCCTAATCCTAACCCTGACACAAACCCCAACCGTAAACCCTAACCCTATCCCTAAAGCTTAAATCTTAACACTAAACTATCCCAACTCTAACCCCAACCGCTACCCTCAACCTATATCTTACGCTAACTCTATCACTAAACCCTAAACCCTAACACTAACCCTAATGCTAAACACAAACACTAACCGAAAACCTTACACAACCCTAAACCTAACCGTAACCCTAACCCTCAAACCATTCCCCTACCCCTATCCCGAACCCCAACCATGACCCCTAAACTAACCCAAACTGTAACCCCTAATCCTAACACAGCCATAACCCCAAGACTAAACCCTAACCCTAACACTAACCCTAACCCTAACTGTAACCCTAAACCTAACCCCAACCGTAACCCTAACCCTAACCCCAACCCTAACATTAACCCTAACACTAACACTAAACCTATCCCTAATGCTAACCCTAAACCCTAACACCAACACTAAGCCTAACCCTAATCCTAACTCTAAACCCTAACCCTAAACCTAGCCTGACTCTAGCCATAGCCCCACTACCTCCTAGGCCTAACCCTATCCTAAGCCCAACCCTACCCCTTCCCTTAACCCCAACCCCTAAACCCTAAACCCTAACCCGAAAACTAACCCCTAACCCTAACCCAACCCTAACGAAACCATAAACCTAACCTCAACCCGTACCCCAACCCATACCCCTACCCTTACCCTTACCCCTAACCCTAACCATACCCCAACCCCAAACCTGACCCAAACCCAATCCTAACACTAACCCTAACTCTAACCATATCCCTAAACCCTAATCCCTAACCTTAACCCTAACCCTAACTGTACACACTAACCCTAACCCTAACCATAACCCAAACCTAACCCTAAACCATAACCCTAACCCTAACCCTAACCCCAACCCCATTCCTAACCCTCACCGTAGCTTAACTGTAACCTAACCCTAACCCTAACCCCAAATCTAATCCTAACCCTAACCCTAACGCTAACCCAACCAACCCTAACCTAACCCCAACACTAACACTAACCTTAACCCCAACCCTAAGCCTAAACCCCAACCATAACCCTAACCCCAAACACTAACCCCAAACCTATCCTAAACCCTGAAAAATAACCCTAACCCTAACCCAACCCTAACCCTAACGCTAACCCAAACCCCAACACATACCGCTACCCCTACCCCTAACCCTAAACCTGACCCAAACCCTAACCCTAAACCCTAACCCTAACCCTAACCCTAAACTTTAAACCATAACCATAATCCCAACCCAACTCTATCCCTAACCCTAAACCTAACCCTATCCCTACCCTAAACCTCTAACACTAAACCCTAAACCCTAACACTAACCCTAACCCCAAACACTAACACTAACCCTAATCCTTATACAACCATAAAACCAAAGGTAACCTAACCCCAACCCATTCCCTACCCCCTACCCCTACCATGAACCCTAACCATAACCGTAACCCCTAACCTAACCCTAACTCTAACCCATAACCCTAACCCTAACCCTAACACCAATCCCAACCCTAACCCCAACCGTAACCCAACCCTAACCCTAAACCTAAGCCTCAAACCCTAACCCTAACCCTAAACTCACCCTAAACGAAACCCTTCTAACCCTAACCCCAAGAGTAATGCTAACCCTAACTCTAACCCCACCCCAACCCCAGCCCATACCCCACTGCTACTCCTACCCCTACCCCTAACTGTAAAACAACCCTAACCCTAACGGTAACCCTTACCCCAACCTTAACCCTAACCCTAACCCTAACACTAACACTAAACTAACCCTAACCCCAAACCCAACCCAATCCCAACTAACCCCAACCCAAACCCCAAACAACGCACCCCAACCCCTAACCCTAAACCCTAAACCTAACCCCAACCCTAAGTCTAACCCCTAACCCTAACCCTAAATTAAACCATAAACCGAAACCTCTTATAACCCTAAACCTAAGAGTAATGCTAACCCTAACCCTAACCCCAACCCCATCCCCAACCCTAACCCTAACCGTACCCTAACCCTAACCCTGTCCCTAACCCTATTCTAACCCTAACCCCAAACCAAAACTGCTTCGAACCCCAACCCTAACCATTCTCTAAACCTAACCCTAAACCTAACTCTAACCCTAATCCTATCCCTAACCCCAAACCCAACCCTAAACCTATACCTACCCTAACCATAAAACCTAACCCTAACCCTAACCCTAACAACTACCCTACCCATACTCCTACCCTTAACCCTAACCCAACCATAACCCTAACCCAAATGCTAACTGTAACACTAACCATTACCCTAAATCTAATCCTAACCCTAACCCCAACCCAAACCCCAACCCATACTCCTACCACTAACCTTACCCCTACCCCTAACCCCTAGCCCTAATCCTGAACCAAACCTTAACCCTAAACCCTAAACCCAACTCTAACCCCAACCCCTACCCTACCCCTAACCGTACCCTAATCCTAACCCTAACCTTAACCCCAACCATATTCTAACCCTAACCCTAAACCGAAACCCTTCTGACCCTAACCCTAACCGCACCCTAACCCTAACACTAACCCCTAACCCTATGGTAACCGTAAACCTAAACCTAATCCTCTTCTAACCCTAACCCTAACAGTAATGCTAACCCTAACCTTATCCCTAACCCTAACCCCAACACTAAACTTAAACCTACCTTAAACCTAAACCTAACATTAATCCTAACCATAACCCAACCCTAACCATAACCCTAAGCCTAACCCCCAACCCCAACCCCAAACCTTACCCTAAATGAAAACTCTTCTAACCCTAACCCTATGAGTAATGCTAACCCCCAACTCTAACCCTACCATAACCCCAGCCCATAACCTTACCATTACCCCTACCCATACCCCTAACCGTAAAACAAACCTAACCCTACCCTAACCCTAACGCTAACCCTTACCCCAACCTTAACCCTAACCCTAACTCTAACACTAACACTAACCCCAACACTAACCCTAAAGCCTCAACCGTAACCCTAACCCAACCCTAACCCTAACCCAAACCCCAACACATACTGCTACCCCTACCCCTAACCCTAAACCCTAAACCCCCAAACCTAACCCTACCCCTAACCCTAATACTAACCTCTAACCCTAACCTTAAATCAAACCCCAAACCGAAACCTCTTCTAACCCCAACCCAAGAGTAAAGCTAACCCTAACCCTAACCCTAACCCCATCCCCAACCCCAACCCTAACCATACCCCAACCCTAACCCTATCCCTAACCTTATTCTAACCCTAACCCCACTCCGAAACCGCCTCGAACCCCAACCCCAACCGTTCTCCAAACCTAACCCCAAACCCAAACCTAACCCTAATCCCATCCTTAACCCCAACCCCAACCCCCAAACCCCCAAACCTACCCTAACCATAAACCTAACCCCAACCCTAACCCTAACACC
Organism: Nanger dama; assembly: GCA_917880005.1. NCBI lineage: Eukaryota > Metazoa > Chordata > Mammalia > Artiodactyla > Bovidae > Nanger > Nanger dama. Next base: position 23,623 of record CAKJTW010000706.1, read on the forward strand.
TACCCTTACCCATACCCCTACCCCTAACACTAACCCAACCATAACCCCAACCTAATGCTAACTGCAACACTAACCATTACCCTAAATCTAATCCTAACCTTGACCCCAACCCAATCCCCAACCCATACTCCTACCACTAACCCTACCCCCTAACCCCAACCCCCAACCCTAACCCCTGAACCAAACCC
>CAKJTW010000707.1:0-23809 GCA_917880005.1 Nanger dama
TGGCTTAGGGTTAGGATTGAGTTAAGGTTAGTGAAAGGGTTAGAGTTTAGCCCCAGCATTAACCCTAACACTAACGCTAACCTTAAACGCTAACCCTAACCCTAAGACTAAACCTAAACCCTAAACCCTACCACACCTAAACCTAAACGCAACCTTTACCCAAACCCAAACACTAAACCTAATCGCAACTAAACACTAACCCAACCCTGACCCTAACACTAACCCTAACGCTAACCCTAATCGCTAATCTACTCAAAACCTTAAAAAACTCAACCCTAACCCTAACCATAACCATAATCCAAAACCCTACCAAACCTAAAACTAAACCTCACCCTAATCCTAAACCAAACCCTAAACCTAATAATTCCTAACCCCAACCCTAAACCCTAAACCCTAACCCGAGCCCTAAACCTAACACAAATCCTAACCCTAAACCCCAACACCAATCCTAACCCTCAACACCAAGCTCAACCATAAACACCAACAACCCTTAAACCCAAACCTAACCCTAACCTAACCTCAACCCCTAACTCAACACTAACACTAACCCCAACCTAACCCTAACCCTAACCCTAACCCCAACCCTAAACCTAACCTCAACCCCAACACTAACCCTAACCCTAACCCCAACCAACCTAACCCTAACCCAAACCCCAAACCCAAACCCTAAACCCAAAACCTAACCCTAACCCTACCCTAACCCTAACCCTAACCCCAAACCCTAACCCTAACCCTAACCCTAACCCATAACCCTAACCCTAACCCTTAACCCTAACGCTTCAACACTAACCTTAACCCCTTAAGTAACCCTAACCCTTACCCTAACGGCTAACCCTAACGGTAAAACTAACCCTAATGCTAACACTAACCCTAAACCCTGACCCTGACCCTGACCCTCAAACCTAACCCTAACCCTAACACTAAACCTAACCGTAGAAGTTTACCTAAACCCAGACACTAACCCTAACCCTAATCCTAAACCCCTAACCCTAAAGCTAACCCTAACCCTGACCCTAAACCCCTACCCTAAGGCAACCGGGAACCCCTAACCCAACCCTAACCTAACCCACCTAACCCTAATCCTAACCCTAACCCTAACCCAAACCCTAACCCTAAACCTAACACTAACCCTAACCCCAACCCTAAACCAAACCCTAACCCTAACCCTAACCCTAACCCCAAACCAAACCCTAACCCTAACCCCAACAATAACCCTAACTCTAATCCTAACACCAACCCAAAACCTAACCCTAACCCTATCTGCCTACCCTAACCCTCACCCCTAAACATAACACTAAACACTAACCCGACCCTAGCCTAGCCCCAGCCCCAACCCCTAGCCCTAGCAGTAGCTCTAATCCTAAACATATCCCTAGCCCAAACCAAAACCCTAAACCTAAACCTAACCCTAACCCTACCTAGAACCAAACCCTAACCCAACCCTAACCAGTAACCAAAATCCTCAACCCTAACCCTAACGCTAACCCCTAGCCCCAACCCGACCCTAACCCGGACCTTGAACCTAACCCTAAACCAAACCTAACACTAACGCTAACCCAACCACAAACCATAACCCTAACACTAACCCAAACCTCAACCCTAAACCTAACCTTAATCCTAATCCTTAGCCTAAATCCTATCCCCAACCGCAAACCTAAATCTAAACCTCCCAACCCTAACCCTAACAGTAACACAAACCCAATCCCAACCCCTACCCACACCCCCACCCCCCTAACCCTACCCCAACCCCACAACCTAACCCCCCAACCCCTAACACTAACCCCAACCCTAACCTAACCCTAACACTAACCCTAATCCCAACCCAAACCTAAACCTAAACCCCTAACCCTAACCCCTAACCCCCAACCCTAACCTCCCTAAAGCCTAACCCTAACCCCAAACCCTACCCCCAAACCCTAACCCTAACCTAACCCCTAACCCCAAACCCTAACCCCAACCCTAACCCTAACCCTAAATCCTCAACCCCAACCCCTAACCCTAATCCTACCACAAACCCTAACTCCTAAACCTAACCAGAACCTGCCTAAACCTAACCCTAACCCCAACCTAACCCAACCTAAACCCTAACCTCAACCACCCCACCCTACCCCTAGCCTAACCCTAACCCTAGCCCTAACCTAACCCTAACCCCAGACACCTAACCCCCCTAACCTAACCCTAACCCCTACACCCCCCTAGCCCCCCTACCCCTACTCCCAATCCCCCCAATCTCCCCTAACCCTAAACCCTGCCCACCCTAACCCTAACCTAACCCTAACCCTAACCCAACCCTAACCTTACACTGCCCAACCCTGCAAACCCTAAAACCTAACCAACCTAAGCCTAACGCTGGAACCCTAAACCTAACCTAAACCTAACCCTGCTAACCCCCAACCCCAAGAGTACCTAACCCCTAACCCTAACCGGAGCACCAGCGACCTAGCCCCAGCCCCAACCCAGCCTAACCCTATCCCTAACCCCAACCAACCCCAACCTAACCCCCCTAAGCTAACCATCTAACCGTAAACCCAACCCTAACCCCCAAACCCAAACCTAACCCCAACCCTAACCCCAACCCTACCCTAACCCTAAACCTAACCCCTAACACTAAGCCCTACCCTAACTCCTAAGCCTAACCTAAACCCAACCCTAACCCTAACCCTAAACCCAAACTAACCCAACCCTAACCCTCCTAACCCTCAACCCTAACCCCCGCCTACCCTAACCCTAAAGCCTAACCATAACACTAACCCTAACCTAACCCACACCCCCCCCCGTAACCTACCAAGCCTAAACCTAACCCTAACCCTAACCCTAAAACCATCCCAACCCTAACCCTAAACCCAACCCACCTAAACTCAACCCCAACCCTAATCCTAATCTAACCTAAACCCTAACCTAAACTCTAACCCGAAGTCCCACCGCCACCCCCACCCCTAACCCTAACCTAACCCTAACCCTAACCCCCCCCAGCCTCCCTCGCCCTAGACTATCTCCCTAGCCGCCTAATCCTAACCCAACCCTCCCTAACCCTACCCCCAACCGTAACCCTAAACCCTAAATCCCTAACCTCAACCCTAACTTCACCCCCCCTCGCACCCCCAACCCTAACCTAACACTAACACTCAACCCCAACCCCAACCCTAACCCTACCCCTAACCCCAACCCTAAACCTAACCCCAACCCCTAACCTAAACCTAAACTAACTCTAACACTAACGCTAACCCTAACCCCACAAGCCTCCGACCCTGAACCCCTAACCCTAACGCTAATCCCAAACCTAACCCCAAACCCAAACCCTAAACCTAAACCTAACACCTAACCCCAAATCCTAACCCTAACCCTAACCTTAGCCCAACCCTAGCCCCAACCCCCAACCCTACCAACTCCCTAACCCTAACCCCAACCCTAACCCCAACCCTAACCCTAACCCCAACCATAACCCCAACCCCCAACCCAAACCCTAACCACAAGCACAATCCCAACACTACCCCAATCCCAATCCCAACTCTAACCCCAACCCCAAACCCAACCCAACCCCAACCCTAACCCTAAGACTAACCCTAACCCCTAACCCCAACCGTAACCCTAAACCTGAACCTTCAACCCAAAACCCAAGAGTAACACTAACCCTAACCCTAAACCAACCCCAACTCTAAACCTAACCCTAAACCTAAGCCTAACACCAACCCTAACTCTAATCCTAACCCCAACCCCAAACCCCTTACCCTAACCCTATCCCTAACCTACTTAACTCTAACCCTAAACATAACACTAAACACTAACCCTAAACCCGCCCTTTGGTCTTGTTTCCGGTTTGTGGTTGACTTCAATTTTTAAAATCCAGAGCCCGAACTAAACCCACTAACCCCAACCCTAATCCTAACCCTAAACCAAACCCAACACTAACCATAACGTAACCAAAATCCCTGACCCAACCCAACAAACCCCGAGACCTTGAACCAACCCCAACCCTAACACTAACCTAACTGTAAGCTAACCTAAACCCTAACCCTAACCCTAACCCTAAACCAAACCCAAACCCAAACCCTAACACTAACCTAACCCCAAACCTAACCCCAACCCCAAACCTAATCCTAAACCAATCCCTAACCCCTAACCTAATCCCTAATCCTAACCATAACACTAACACTAACCCGTAGATCTAACCATAACCCTAAACCTAACGATAACCATAATGCTAATGCTAACCATAGCACTAACCCCAACACTAAACACTGATTCTAAACCCAACCCTAACCCTAACACTAAACCCAACCGTAACGTTTACCCTAAACCCTAACCCTAACCCTAATGCTAATCCTAAACCCTAACCCGAACACTACCCCTAAACCTGACCCTAAACCCTATGCCCAACCCTACCTTAACCCTAACTGATAAACCTATTCCTAACTCTAACCAAAACCCCTAACCTTAATGCTTACCCTAACCATAAACCAAACCCCAAACCCTAACCTAACCATAACCCTAACCCTAAACATAAACCAAAACCTAATCCTAACCCTAACACTAACCCTAACACCAACCCTAACGCTAACCCTAACCCCAAACATAACCCCTAAACCCAAAGCCAACCCTAACCCTAATCCTAATAACCCAAACCCTAACCCTAACCCTAACCCCAACCCACACCCTAACCCCAACCACAATCCCAACCTACCCCAAACCCTAATCCCAACCCTAACCCCAACCCCAACCATAACCCCAACCCCAACCCTAACACTAATCCTAACCCAAACACTAAACCCCAACCCCAACCCTAAACCCTTCCTAACCAAAACCCAAGGGTAACGCTAACCCAAACCCCAACCCTAACCCTAACCCCAACCCCAACCCTAACCCTAACCCTAACCCTAAACCCTAACCCTAAACATAACCCTAACACCTAACCCTAACCCTAACCACAACCTAAGGGTAACCTCAACCCTAACCCTACCCCTAACCCTAACCCTAACCCTAAACCCTAAACCTAACCCCTAACCCTAACCCTAACGCTAACACTAACCTAACCCCAACACCCAACCCTAAGCCTAACCCTAAACCCAACGCTAAACCCTAACACTAAACCTAACCCTAACGCCAACCCCAACCCTAAACCCCTGACCCTAACCCTAACCCTAACCCTACGCCAACCTTAACCCCTAACCCCAAACCCAACCCAAACCCCAACCCCAAACCCTAACCCAAACCCCAACCCTATCCCTAACCCTAACCCAAACTCCAACCCCAACCCTAACACTAACCCTAACCCAACCGTAAACCTAACCCTAACCCTAACCCTAACCCTAAGCATAACCCCTATCCCAACCCTAACACTAACCCTAATCCTAACCACTAACCCTAAACCTAACCCTAAACCCCAACCCTAACCCTTACCCCCTAACCCTAAACCTAACCGTAACCCTTATCCCTAACACCAAACCCCTACCCTAACTCCTAACTCTAACCCTACCCTAACCCGAAGCCAAACCGAACCATAACCCCAACTCCAAAACTAACCCTAACCCTAACCCTAACCCCAACCCCTATCCCTAACCCAACCCCAACCCCAACCCTAACCCTAACCCTAACCCTAACCCCTAACCCTACACTACCATAACCCTAACGCCAACCCCAACCATAACCCCAACCCTAACCGCTAACACTAACCTTAACCCTGACCCTAAAACCCTAACCCTTAACCGCTAACCCTAACCGTAACCAATCAAAACCCATAACCCTAATCCTAACCCTAACCCTAAACCAAAACTCAACCCTAACCCTAACCCTAACCCTAACCCTAAACCAAACCCTAACCCTAATCTAACCCTAACCCTAAACCAAACCCTAACACAAACCCTAACCCCAACCCCAACACCAAGCCTAAGCCCAAACCCAATCCCAACCCTAACCCTAAACCCAAACCCAACCCCAACCCTAACCCTAACCCCAACACTAACCCTAACCCTACCCTAACCCTAACACCAACCCAAACCCTAAACCCTACAACAATCCCAACCCTAACCCCAACCCCAACCCCAACCCTAACCCCAACCTCAAACCTAACCCCAACTCCAACCCTAACCCTAAACCTAATCCTAACCCTAACCCTAACCCTAAACCTTCTAAACCAAAACCTAAGAGTAACGCTAACCCTAACTCTAACCCTAACCCTAACCCCAAGCCTAACCATAACCCTAAACCTAACCCCCTAACCCTAACCGTAAACCCTACTCCAACGCTAACCGCAACCCTAACCCTAACCCCAAACCCAACCGTAACCCCCAACCCCAAACCCAACCCTAACCCCATCCCCAACCCTAACCCCAACCCGAAACCTAAACCTAACCCTATCCCTAACCCCTAACCCTAGCCCTAAACCCCAAACCCTAATCCCAACCATAATACTAACACTAACCCGTAGACCTAATCATAACCCTAAACCTAACGCTAACCATAACGCTAATGCTAACCCTAACACTAACCCCAACACTAAACCCCGATTCTAAACCCAACCCTAACCCCAACACTCAAACCTAACCGCAATGTTTACCCTAAACCCTAACCCCAACCCTAATGCTAATCCTAAACCCCAACCCTAACACTACCCCTAACCCCGACCCTAAACCCCATGCCCAACCCTAACCCTAACCCTAACTGCTAAACCTATTCCTAACTCTAACCAAAACCCCTAACCCTAATGCTAACCCTAACCATAAACCAAACCTAAACCTAACCCAACCGTAACCCCAACCCTAACCCTAACCTAAACCAAAACCTAACCCTAACCCTAACACTAACCCTAACACCAACCCTAACGCTAACCCTAACCCCAAACATAACCCCAAACCCAAAGCCAACCCTAAACCCTACCCCAACCCTAACCCTAATCCTAACCCAAACCCTAACCCTAACCCTAACCCCAACCCACACCCTAACCCCAACCACAATCCTAACCTTACCCCAAACCCAATCCCAACCCTAAACCCAACCACAACCCTAACCCCAACCCCAAACCCTAACACTAACCCCAACCCACACCCTAACCCCAACCACAATCCCAACCCCACCCCAAACCCAATCCCAACCCTAACCGCAACGCCAACCCTAACCCCAACCCCAACCCTAACACTAATCCTAACCCTAAACCCTAACCCTAAACCCTAACCCTAACCCTAACCCTAATACTAACACCTAACCCTAAAACCCTAACCCCTAACCCCTAACCCTAACACTAACACTAAACACTAACCCTAACACCTAAACCTAACTTAACCCTAACCCTAATGCTAACCCCTAACACTAATGCTAACCCTAACGCTAACCCTAACCCTAAACCCTGACCCTGACCCCGACCCTAACCCTAACCTTAACACTAACCCTAACCCTAATGCTAACCCTAAACCCCAACCCAAACCCTAATCCTATCCCTAACCCAAACCAAAACCCCTAACCCCAACCCCAACCCTAAAACCAACAAACCTAACACCAACCCTAACCATAACCCTAACCAATGCAACCTAACCCTAAATCCTAACCCCAAACCTAAACCCAGCCCCAAACCTAACCCCATCCCTAACCCTAACCCAACACTAACCGTAAACTAACCCTAACCCCAACACTAACCCTAACCCCTAACCCTAACCCTTACCCCCAGCCCTATCCTCACACTAACCCTAACCGTAATGGTAACCTTAAACACTAACCCCTAACCTAACCCTAACACCAACCCTAACCCCAACCCCAAACCCTTCTAACCAAAAACCTAAGGGTAATGCTAACCCTAATCCCAACCCTAACCCTAACACTAACCCCAACCCGAACCCTAACCCTAAACCTAAACCTAACCCAACCCTAACCATATCCCTAATCCTAAACCCAACCCACACATAGCTTTAACCCTACCCATAACCCTATCCCTAACCCTAACCATAGCCCCTTAACCCACATCTAACACTAACACCTAACCCCAAATCCAACCCTAGTCCTAACACTAAACCCTAACCGTAACCCCAACACTAAACCCTAACCCTAACCCTAACTTAACCCAACCCCTAACCATAACCCCAACCCTAACTCGTCTAAACCTAACTCTAACCCTACCTCTACCCCTACCCCTAACCCAACCATAACCTTATCCCTAACCCCAACCACAACCCCTAAACCTACCTGCAACACTACCCTTACCGATAACCATAACCCCATCCCTAAACCCTAAAACATAACCCTAATCCTAACCCTAACCCTAAACCTAAACCCTAACCCTAACCCTAACACTAACCCTTACCCTAACCCCTAACACAGAAACCTATCCCTACCCTTAACTCTAACCCCAACCATAACACCAAACACTAACCCTAACCCTAGCCCTAGGCATAGTCCTATCCCTAACCCTAGCACTAGCACTAATCCTAAACCTATCCCTAGCCTGAACCATAACCATAACACTAACCCTAACCTTAAACCTAAACCTAACCCTAAACCAAACCCTAACCCTAAACCTAACCAAAACCCCCTAAACCTAACCCTAACCCCTAACCCTAAGCCTAACACTAACCCTAACCCCCAACCCTAACACTAAACCGTAACCCTAACCCTAATACCCAAACCTAACCCTATCCCTAACCCTAACCCTAACTCCAACCCTAACCCTAAACCAAACCACAATCCTAAGCCTAGCCCCAACCCCAATCCCAACCCTAACCCCAACCCCAAACCTAAGCCCGACCTCAACCCTAACCCTTACCCTAACCCTATCCCTAACCCCTAACCCTAACACTAACCCTAACCACTAACCCTAACCCTAACCCTAACCCCTAACCCTAACCCCCAAACCTAACGCTAAACCTAAACCTAACGCTAAACCCTAACGCTAACCCTAACACTAAATATTAAACCCTGACCCTGATCCTGACCCTGACCCTAACCCCATCACTAACCCTAACCGTAACGTTACCCCAAACCCCAACCCCAACCCCAACCCCAACCCCAACCCTAAACACTAACCCTAACCCCAACTAACCCAAACACCCCAACCCCAACCCTAAACCTAATGCTAAACACTAACCCTAACCCTAACTAACCCCAAACCCCAAACCTAACCCTAACCCTAACCCTAACCCTAACCCCAACAAAACCCTAACCCTAACCCCTAACCCTAAACCAAACCCCCCAAACCTAACCCTAACCCTAAACCAAACCCCAACCCCACCCTAAACCTAACCCCAACACTAACCCTAACCCTAACCCCAACCCATAAGCCCATCCCTACCCTTAACTCTAACACAAATCATAACACCAAACACTAACCCTAACTCTAGCCCCAGCCCCAGCCCTATCCCTAACCCTAGCACTAGCCCTAATCCCAAACCTATCCCTAGCCTGAACCATAACCATAACACTAACCCCAACCTTAAACCCAAACCCAACCCTAAACCAAACCCCAACCCCAACCCCAACCAAAACCCCAACCCAACCCTAACCCCTAACCCTAAGCCTAACACTAACCCTAACCCTAACCCCAAACCGTAACCCCAACCATAACACCCAAACCTAACCCTATCCTTAACCCCTAACCCTAACCCCAACCCTAACCCTAATCCCAACCCCAACCCAACCCCAACCACAATCCTAAGCCTACCCCAACCCCAATCCCAACCCTAACCCCAACCCCAAACCTAACCACAACCTCAACCCCAACTCCTAACCCTAACCCTATCCCTAACCCATAACCCTAACCGTAACACTAACCCTAACCCTAACCCCAACACTAACACTAACCCTAACCACTAACCCTAACCCCTAACTCTAACCCCAACCCCCAACCCTAACCCCAAACCTAACGCAACCCTAACGCTAATGCTAACCCTAACGCTAACCCTAACCCTAAACCTAAACCCTGACCCTGACCCTGACCCTGACCCCAACCCTATCACTAACCCTAACCGTAACGTTACCCTAACCCCAACCCCCAACCCTAACACTAACCCTAACCCTAAACACTAACCCTAACTCTAACTAACCCTAAACACTAAACCTAACCCTAACCGCTAACCCTATCCCTAACCCTAGTGAAAACCCCCAACCCTAACCCCCAACCGTAAACCAAATCCTAACCCTATCCCTAACCCTAACCCTAACCCTAACACAAACCCTAACCCTAAACCAAACCAACCCCAACCCTAACCCTAACCCTAACACTAACCTAAACCCCTAACCCTAACATTAATCCTAAAGCAAACCCTAACCCTAAACCCTAACCGTAAACCCTGACCCTGATCCTGACCCTAACCCTAACCCTAACACTAAACACTAACCCTAACCCTAACCGCCAACCCTAACCCTAACACTAACGAAAACCCTAACCCTAACCCTAACCCTAAACCAAACCCCTAACCCTATCCCTAACCCTAACCCTAACCCTAACACAAACCCTAACCCTAAACCAAACCCCTAACCCTAACCCTACAAAACCCTAAACCTAACCCCTAACCCTAAACCAAACCCTAACCCCAACCCTAAACCTAAACCCTGACCCTGATCCTGACCCCAACCAACCCTAACCCAACCCCTAACCACTAAACCCCAACCCCAACCCTCAACCCTAACCCCAAACCTAATCCTAACACCTAACCCTAACACTAACCCCAACCCCTAACCCCAACCAAAACCCCTAACCCTAACCCTAACCCTAACGCTAAAACCTTAAACCAAACACTACCCCTACCATAACCCTAACCCCACAATAACCCTAAATCCTAACACTAAACCTAACCCCAACCCCAACCCTAACCCTAACCCCAACCCCAACCCCAACCCTAAGCCTAACTAAAACCCTAACCCTAACCCAACCCTAACACAAACCCAAACCATGAACCCTAAGCCTAAACCTAACCCCAACACTAAACCCCAACGCCAACCCTAACTCTAACCCTAATGCTAACCCTAACACTAAACATAACCCCAAACCATGACCATGACTCTGACCCTGACGCTGACCCTGACCCTGACCCTGACCCTAATCCTAACCCTAACCCTAACACTAACCCTAACCCCAAACCCTAACCCTAACCCTAACATTAACGCTAACCCTAACCCTAAACCCTAACACAAACACTAAACCTAAACCACTAACCCTAACACACCCCAACCCTAACCCTAACCTCAAACCCTAAACCTAACCCAAACCCTAACCCTAACCCTAACCCCAACACTAACCCTAACCCTAACGCTAACCCTAAACCCCAACCCTAACCGTAATCCTAACCCTAATACAAACCCCTCACCCTAACCCTAACCCTGACTTTAACCCTAACCCCAAACCAAAACCCCTAACCCTAACCCTAACCCTAACCCCAAATCCCAAAACGTAACACTAACCCTAACCATAACCCTAACCCTTCAATAACCCTAAATCCTAAGTCTAACACTAACCCTAACCCCAACCCTAACCCTAACCTCAACCCTAACCCTAACCTAACCCTAACACTAACCCTAACCTCTAACCCTAATCCTAACACTAACCCTAACCCCTAACCCCTAACGCTAACCCTAACCCTAACTCCCCTAACCCTAACGCTAACCCTAACGCTCAACCCAACCCTAAACCCTGACCCTGACTCTGACCCTGAACCTGACGCTGACCCTAATCCTAACCCTAAACCCAAACCCCAAACCCAAAGCCAAACCCTAACCCTAACCCCAAACCAAACCCTAATCCGTGACTCCTAACACTAAACCTAACCCTAACCCCAACGCTCAACCCTAACACTAACACCAACCCCTAACCCTAACCATGAACCCCAACCCTTACCCCAACCCAAACCCTAAACCTATCCCTACCCTTAACCCTAACCCCAACCATAACACTAAACACTAACCCCAAACCCTAGCCGTAGCCTCAGCCTATCGCCCCAGCCATAGGACTAGACCTAACCCTAAACCTATCCCTAGCCCTAACCATAACCCTAACAAAATCCCTAACCCTAACCCCTAACCCTAATCCTAACACTAACCCCTAACGCTAACCCTAACCCTAACTCTAACCCCAACGCTAACCCTAACGCTCAACCTAACCCTAAACCCTGACCCTGACTCCAACCCTGACCCTGACCCCTGACCCTAACCCTAACCCTAACACTAACCCTAACCCTAAACCCCACCTAACCCTAAACCCAAGAGTAATGCTAACCCTAACACTAACCCCTAAACCCAAAACCTAACCCTAACCCCTAACCTTAACCCCTAACCCCAACCCTAACCCTAACCCCTAACCCTAACCCTAATCCTAAACCCTAAACCTAACCCAACCCTAACCCTAACCCCTAACCCACACATACACTAAACCCTACCGCTAACCCCTAACCCTAACCCCAACCCCAACCCAACACTCACCCCTAACCCTAACCTAACCTTAACCCTAATCCAACCCTAACCCTAACCCTAATGCTAAACCTAAAACTCACCCAACCCTAACCCCAACCCCAGCGTAGCCCAGCCCTAACCCCAGCCCTAGCCCTAGACCTAACGAATCTGAACCCTAACCCTGACCCTGAATCCGACCCCGAAACTGCCCCACAACCCTAAGCCCACAACCCTAACCCTAACCTAATCATCAAACACTGACCCTAACCCTAACACCAACCCCTAACACTAACCCTAAATCCCAACACCAATCCTAACCCTAACCCTAACCCCAAACAACTCAACCATTAACCCTAACCCCAGCCCCTAGACATAGCCCCAAGCCTTTCCCTAACCCTAACACTAAACCCTAACACTAACCCTAACACCTAAACCCTAACCCTAACCCTAACACAACCCTAACCGAACCCCTAACCCCAACCCATGCTGACCCTAACGCTGACCCCTGACCCTAATCCCTAACCCTAACACCTAACCATAAACCTAACACCTAACCCTAACTCAAACGCTAACCCTAACCTTAAACCCAACACTAACCCCTAACCCTAACCCCTAACCCTAACCCAAACCCAACCTAACTCAACCCTAACCCCAACCTAACCCCAAACCCAACCCTAACCCTAACCCCAACACTAACCCTAACCCCAACGCTAACCCTAAACCCTAAACCCCAACCCTAATCCAACCCTATACCTAACCCTCAAACAAACCCCTAACCCCTAAACCTAAACCCTAACCATAAACCAATCCAAAACCCTAACCCTAACCCTAACCCTAACCCTAACCAAACCCCAACCCTAACCCTAACCATAACCCCAACCTTAAACTAAACCCCCAAAACCCTAAACCCCTAACCCTAACCCCAACCCCAAACCAAACCCTAACTTCAACCCTAAACCTAACCCCAACCCAACCCTAACCCCCAACCCCCAACCCTAACCCTAACCCTAACCCAACCCCAACCCTAACCCTAACGCTAACCCAACCTTAACCCTAACCCTAACGCTAAACACTAACCCCAACCCCAAACCTTGACCCAACCCCGACCCCTGAATCCCAACCCTAACCCTAAGCCTAAACCTAAACCCTAACCCTAGCCCGAACCAAAACCCTAACCCTAACCCTAACCCCCTAACCCTAACCCTAACCCAAACCATAAACCCTAACCCTAACACTAACCAAAAACCCTAACCCTAAACCTAACCCCAACGCTAACCCTAACCCTAACCCACTAAACCTACCAACGCTAACCCTAAACCCTAACCCTAACAGTAACACTAACCCTAATCCCAAAGAGCACTAAACCTAAAACCCTAAGACTAACCCAACCCCCAACCCCTAACCCCAACCTTAACCCTAACACTCATCCCCAACCCTAACCTAACACTAACGCTAACCCTAACCCCAACCCCAACCCCAACCCTAACCCTAACCCCAATCCCAAAACCCTAACCTGAACAAACTCCCAACCCTAACCCCAACCCCAACACTAACCCTAACACTAACCCTAACCCGTAACCCTAACCCTAACCCTAAACCTAAACCAAACCCTAACCCTAACCCTAACCTAACTAACCCTAAACCAAACCCTAACCCCAAACCTGAACCCTAACCCTAACCCCAAACCCTAACCCTAACCCCAAACCTAACCCCAACATTAAACCTAACCCCCAACCCCAACACCAACCCCAAACACAAACCCCCAACCCTAACCCCAAACCTAAACCCTCTAAACCTAACACGAACCCTAAGCGTAACGCTAACCCCAACACTAACCCTAAACCCTAACCCCAAAACCCAACACTAACCCTAACCCATAAACCCAACCCCAACCCCTAACCCAACCCTAAACCTAAACGTAAACCTAATCCTAACCCAAAACCCAAGCGTAAAGCCAACCCCTAACCCTAACCCCTACCCCTAACCCCAACCCCAACTACCACAACCCTAACCCCAACCCTAACCCCTAACTCCTAACCCTAACCCTACCTTAACCCTAACCCTAAACCTAACCCCAAAGCTAACCCTAACCCTAACCTTAACCCTAAACCCAACCCCTAACCCTAAACCTAAACCTAACCAAAACCCCAAACCCTAACCCAAACCCTAACACCAAACACTAACCCTAACGCTAACCCTAAACCCTAACCCAAATCCTAAACCTAACCCGACTTAACCCTAACCCCAACATTAACCCTAACCCCTAACCCTAACCCCAACCCATTAACCCTAACCCCTAACCCCAACGACAAACCTAACCCCAACCAAGCCCAACCCCTAAACCAAACCCCCAACCCAACCCCTAAACCCAACCCCAACCCCAAAACTAAACCCAACCCCAACGCTAACCCCAACCCAAACCCTAACCATAACCCCAATCCCCAACACTAACCCCAACCCCAACCCTAACCCTAACCCCAAACCCCAACCCTAACGCTAACCCCAACCCTAACCCTAAGACTAACCCTAACCCAAACCCTAACCCTAACCCTAAACCTGAACCTTAAACCAAAACCTAAACCTAACCCTAACCCCTAACCCCAACCCAAACCCCAAACCCTAACACTAAACCTAACACCAACACCAACACCCTAATCCTAATCCAACCCTAACCCTAACCCTAACCCTAACCCTAACCCTATCCCTACCCTTAACCCTAACCCCAACCATAACACTCAAACACTAACCCTAATCCTAGCCCTAGGCCAGCCCTATCCCCTGGCCCCAGCACTAGCCCGAACCCTAAACATATCCCTAGCCCGAACCAAAACCCCAACACCAACCCAACCCTAACCCTAATCCTAACCCTAAACCAAACCCCAAACCTAACCCTAACAGTAACCAAAATCCCTAACCCTAACCCTAACCCTAACGCTAACCCTAACCCTAAACCCCTGACCGTGACCTGAACCCCAAACCATAACCCTAACCGTAACGCTAACCCTAACCCTAAACCCTAACACTAACCCTAACCCTAAGCCTAATCCAAACCCTAACCCCAACCCTAAACCCTAACCCTAAACCCTAACCCCAACCCTAACCCCTAACCACAACGCAAACCTTAACCCCAACCACAATCCCAACACTACCCCAACCCCAATCCCAAACCCTAACCCCAAACTCAATCCCAACCCCAACCCCAACACTAACCCTAACACTAACCCTAACCGTAACCCTAACCCCAACCGTAAACCCAAACCAAACCCTAACCCTAATCCTAACCCCAACCATAAACCAAACCCTAACCCTAAACCTGACCCCTATCCCCTAACACTAATGCTAACGCCAAACCCAACCCAAACCCTAAACCCTAACCCTAAACCTAACCACTAACCCCTAACCAAAACCCCTAACCCTAACCCTAACACCAAACCTTCTAACCCAAAACCTAAGAGTAACGCTAACCCCAACACCAACACTAACCAGAACCCCAACCCCAACACTAACCCCAACCCCTAAACCTAACCATAACCCCTAACCCAACCCTAACCCAAACATAATGCTAACCACTAACCCTAAGCCTAACCCTCAAACCATAACCCCGAACCCAACCCCCAACCCTAACCCTAACCCCCACCCCTAACCCCAACACTAACCCCTAACCCTAAACCTAACACTAACCCCAACACCTAACCCTAAGCTTAACCCCAACCCTAACGCTAACCCTAAAGCCAACGTTAACCCTAATGCTAACCCTAACCCTAAACCCTGAACCTGACACTGACCAAAACCCACACCCTAACCCTAACCCCAACACCAACCCTAACCCCAATGCCAAACTCCAAACCCCAACTCAAACCCTAAACCTAACCCTAACCCCAACCCCAACACCCCTAACCCTCAACCCCTAAACCCAAACCTAATGCTAACCCAACGAAAAAGCTAAGCGTAACGCTAAGACTAACCCTAAACCCTAACCCCTGAACCCGAACCCTAAACCCAACCCCAACCCAAAACTAAACCTAACCCTAAAGTTTACCCTAAACCCAAACATAAACCATAACCCTAAACCTAAAACCTAAGAGTAAAGCTAACCCTAAACCTGACCCTAAACCCTAAACCCAACGCTAATCGTAACCTTAACCCTATCCCTAACCCTAACCAAACCCCTAACCCTAAATCCTAACCCAAACCCTAAACCAAACCCCAACCCCAACCCTAACCCTAACCCAAACCCCTAACCCAAACCCTAAACCCTAAAACCTAACCCTAAACCCAAACCCTAACCCTAAACCCTAACACTAATCACCAACCCCTAACCCTAATCCCTAACCCAAACCCCCAACACTAACCCCAACCCTAACCCCTAACCCCAATCCCTAACCCTAACATTAACCCTAACACTAGCCCTAAACACCTAACCCTAACACAACCCCTAACCCTATCCCTAACCCCTGGCCCTAACACTAACCCAAACCCAAACCATAACCCTAACCCCAACCAAAACCCCAACACTAACCCCAACCCCAATCCCAACCCTAAACCCTAACCCCAACCCTAACCCCAACCCCAAACCTAACCCAAACAACCCCAACCCATAACCCCAACAACGCCAAACCTGAACCACTTCTAACCCACAACCAAAGACTAACCCCCAACCCAAACCCCAACCCCAAACCCAAACCAAAACTAACCCAACCACCAACACTAACCCTAACACTAACCCAACCAGTAACCCTAACCCCAACCGCAAACCCTAAACCAAACCCTAACCCTAACCCTAACCCTAACCCAAACTTACCTAACCCTAATGGGAACCCTAAACCTAACCCAAACCCTAAGCCCTAGCACGCCCTAACCCTAAACACTAACCCCAAGCAAAACCCCTAACGCTAACCCTAACCCTAAACCCTAAACCAAACCCTAAACGAAACGCTAACCCTAACCCTAACACTAACCAAAACCCCAAACCTAACACTAACCCAAACCCCAAACCTAACCATAACCCCTAACCCAACCCTGAACCTAAACCTAACCCTAACACTAACCCTAAGAGCCCAACCCTCAAACCATAACCCCTAAACCTAACCCCCAACCCTAACCCTCAACACTAACCCTAACCCTAACCCTAACACTAACCCTAACACCTAACCCCAAGCCTAACCCCTAACCCTAACGCTAACCCTAAAGCCAACGTCAACACTAATGCTAACCCAAACCCAAACCCTAACCCTGACCTAAACCCCTAACCCTAACCCTAAACCCAAACCCTCCTAATGCTAAACCCAAAACCCTAACTCAAACCCTAAACCTAACCCCCAACCCTAACCCCAACCCCAACCAAAACCCCTAACCCAAACCCCAAACCTAAACCAACCCTACTAACCAAAAAGCTAAGAGTAACGCTAACCCTAACCCTAATCCTAAACCTAACCCCAACCCCAACCCTAACCCCAACCCCAACCCTAACCCTAACATTAACCCCAACACCTAACCCTAACCCCTAACCCTAAAGCTAAACAACGCTAAACCCCAAACCTAAGAGAAACGCTAAACCTAACCCCCAACCCTAACCCTAAACCCAACCCTAACCCCAACCCTAACACCAAACCCTAACCCTAAACCAGTAACCGTAACCTAAACCCCAAATCCTAACCCAAACCCTAAACCCAACCCCCAATCCTAGAACTAAACCCCATCCAAAACCCCCAACCCTAACGCTAAACCCTAAAACCCAACAGTAACCCCAACCATAACCCAACCCCAACCTAACCCTAAATCCTAACCCTATCCTAGACTTAAACCCCACAACAACCCCATCCCTAACCCTAATCCCAACGCTAACACTACATTAACACTAACACTTACCCTAACCCCTAATCCTAACACCAACCCTAACCCTAAAACCAATCCCAACCCTAACCCTAACCCCAAAACCAACCCTAAACCCCAACGCCAATCCAAACACTAACCCCAACCCCAACCCTAACCCCAACCCAACCCTAACCCTAACCCTAACCCTATCCCTAACCCCAAACATTAACCCCTAACCCTAACCCTTAACCCTATCCGTAACACTAACCCCAAACCCTAAACCTAACCCTATCCCCCAACCCAACGCTAAACCTAATGCTAAAACCAACCCCAGCGCTAACCCTAACCGCAAACACTGACCCTGACCCTGACCCTAAACATAACACTAACCCTAACACTAAACCCAACCGTGAAGTTTACCCTAAACCCAAACACCAAACCTAACCCCAATCCCAAACCCTAACCCCAAAGTTAACCCTAACCCTGACCCGAAACCCTAACCCACCCTAACCCTAACCCCCAATCCTAATCCTAACCATAAACCAAATCCCTAACCCTAACCCCACACCAAACCCCAAACTTAATCCTAACCCCTAATCCTAAACCCTAACCAAAACCCAAGAGTAACGCTAACCCTAACAAACCCTAACCCCTAACCCCAACCCTAATCCTAACACCTAGCCCCACACCTAAACCTAACCTTAACCCTAACCCAACCTAACCTAAACCTAATCCCAAACACTAACCCTAACCCTAACCCCAAACCCCAACCCCAACGCTAACCCCTAACCCCAAACCTACCCCCTACCACTAACCCAAAGCCCAACCCCTAACCCTAACCCTAACCCCCTACCACTAACCCTACCACCAACCCCTAACCCTAACCCCAACAGTAAGCCTAACACCAAACCCTAAGCCTAACCCTAAACCTAACACTAACTCTAATGCTAATGCTAACCCTAATGCTAACCCTAACCCCAAACCCTGAACAGACCCTGACCCTAACCCTAAAACTAACCCTAACCCCTAACCCTAACCCTAACCCTAAACCTAACTCCAACCCTAACCCTAAACCTAACGCTAACCCTAACACTAACGCTAACCCTAACCCTAAACCCTGACCAAGACCCCTGAACCAACCCTAAAACTAACCCTAACAAACCCCAACTGTAAAGCTAACCCTAAACCATAAACCTAACACTAAACCCAACCCTAATCCTAAACCCCTAACCCTAACCCTAACCCAAACCCTAAACCCTGACCCTAACCCTAAACCCTAACCCCAAACCTAACCCTAACCCTAAACCCAACCCCACCTAAACCTAACCCCAACCCAAACCCCAATCCCAACACTACCCCAATCCCAACCCCAACCCTAACCCCAACCCCAACCCTCAACCCCCAACCCCAACCCTAAACTAACCCTAACCCCTAACCCCAACCGTAACCCTAAACCGCACATCACTAACCGAAAACCTAAGAGTAACACTCAACCCAACCCTAAACCCTAACCCCAACCCTAAACCTAACCCTAACCCTAAATCTATCACTAACCCTAACACCTAACCCTAAGCCTAACCCCTAAACCTAACACTAACCCCAACACCAACGCTAACCCTAATGCTAACCCTAACCCCAAACCCCGACCAGACCCTGACCCTAACCCTAAAACTAACCCCTAACCCCTAACCCCAACCCTAAGCCTAACCCCAAACCTAACACCAACCCGAACACCAATGCTAACACTAACGCTAACCCTAACCCCAAACCCTGACCCTGACCCTGACCCCACCCTAACCCAAACCCTAAAACTAACCCTAACCCTAACGCTAACCCTAAACCCTAACCTAACCACTGACCCTAATCCTAAACCGTAACCCTAACCCTAACCCCAACCCCAACCCTAAACCCCAACCAAAACCCTAACCGTAACCCTGAAACCCAACCATAACCCTAACCAAACCACTAACTCTAACCTAAACCTAACCCCAAACCAACCCCTAACCCTAACCCTAACCCCTAACACCAACCCTAAACCTAAACCAAACCAACCCTAACCCTAACCCCAACACTAACCCTAATCCTAAACACTGACTGTGACCCTAAACCTAACCCTAACCCTAACACTAACACTAACCCTAACTGTAAAACTAACCCTAAACCATAACCCTAACCCTAACCCTAACCCTAATCCTAACCCCAACCCTAACCCACCCAACCCAACCCCAACCCTAACCCTAACCCTAAACCTAACCCAACCCTAACCCAAACCCAAACCCAAACCCTAACCCAATCACAATCCCAACACCAACCCCAACACCAATCCCAACCCTAACCCCAACCCCAACCCTAACCCGAACCCCAACCCCAACCCCAAGACTATCCCTAACCCCTAACCCTAACCGTAACCCCAAACCTGAACTCTTCTAGCCAAAAACCCAAGAGTAACACTAACCCTAACCCTAACCCTAACCCCAACCCTAAACCTAACCCAACCCTAACACTAACCCTAACCCTAACCATAACCCCTAACCCACCCTAAAACCCCAAAACTAACACAACCCTAACCTAACCCTAACCTACCTAACCCTAAATCCTAACCCTAATCCTAACCCTAAACCTAACCCTAACCCTCATCCCTAAACCTAACCCTAACCCTAACCCTAAATTAACCCTAACACTTACCCTAACCCCTAACCCTAACACCAACCCTAACCCTAAAACCAACCCCAACCCTAACCCTAACCCCAAAACCAACCCCAACACCCTAACCCCAATCCCAACACTAATACCAACCCCAAACCTAACCCCAATCCCAAACCCTAACCCCAACCCTAACCTTAACCCTAACCCAAACCCTAACCATAAACCTAACACTAACCCTAACCCCTAAACCGAACCCTATCCCTTAACCTAACCCTAACCCTAACCCAAACCCTGACTGTAACCTTGAACCTAACCCTAATCCTAACCCTAACCCTAACCCCAACCCTAAACCTAACCCCAAACCCTAACCCCAACCCTAACCCTAACACTAACCCTAACCAAAACCACTAACCGTAACCCTAACCTAACCCTAAAACCAACCCCTAACCCCTAACCCCAACCCAACCCTAACCTAACCCTAACCTTAACCCTAAACCAAAACCAAACCCTCCTAACCAAACCAACCCTAACCCTAACCTAACTTTAACCCTAACCGTAGCTAACCTAAACCATAACCCTACACTAACCCTAACCCTAACCAAACCACTAACCGTAACCCCTAACCCCTAAACCAAACCCTAACCCTAACCCTAAGCCTAACCATAACCCACCAAAATATTAACCCTAACCATTAACCAAACCCTAAGCCTAACCCACCTAACCCTAACCCTAATCCAACTGTTAACCCTAACCCTAACCCTAACCCTATCCCTAACCCTAACCAACCTAACCGTAATCCTAACCCTAACCAAAACCTAACCCTAAACCTAACCCTAACCCCAACCCTAAACCTAAACCTAACCCTAAACCAAATCCTAACCCTAACCCAAACCAAAACCCAACGGTAACTATAACCCCTAACTTTAACCCTAACAATAAACCTAACCCCAAACCCAACCCCTAACCCTAACATCAACTCCAAACTTAAACCTAACCCCAACCTTAACCCTAACCCTAACCCTAACACTCAAACCTAACCCCCAAACCTAACCCTAACCCTAAACCGCTTCTATCCCAAAACCCAAGAGTAACGCTAACCCTAACCCTAACCCCTACCCCAACCGTAACACTAACCCTATCCTAACCACCAACCCTAACCCTAACCATAAACCTTAACCCTAACCATAAACCCTAACCCCTAACCCTAACCCATACCCCTAACCCTAACCGTAACCCTAACACTAACCCTATCACCCAAACCTGAGCCCAACCCTAACCCCAACCCTGACGCTATCGCTAACCCTAACGTTAACCCTAACCCCAAACACTGACCCCTGAGCCTGACCCCACCCTATCCCTAACCCTAACCCTAACCCTAACGCTAATCCTAAACCTCAACCCAAACCCTAAACCCAACCCCTAACTGTAACACTAACCTGAACCACAACCCCTAACCCTAACCCTAACCCTAACCCTAGCCTAAAACCTAAAACCCAACACTAACCCTAACCATAACCCCAACCCGCAACAACCCCAAATCCTAACCCTATCCTAACCCTAACCCCAACCCCAACCTAACCCCAACCCCACCCTAACCCCAACCCTAACCCTAAACTAACCCTAACACTTACCCTAACCTTAACCCTAACTAAAACCCTAACACTAACCCCTAAGCTAATCCTAACCCCTAACCCTAACCCTAACCCTAACGCCAAACCTAACCCTAAAACCTGACCCTGATTCTGACCCCTGACCCCTGACCGTGACCCTAACGCTAACCCCTAACCCTAACACTATCCCTAACCCTTAACCCTAAACCTAACCCTAACTATAACCCCAAACCTAACCCTAACCCCAACCCTAACACCTAATCCTAACCCTAACCCTAACCCCCAAACCCCAACACTCACCCTAACCAAAACCCCCAACCAAAACCCCTAACCCTAATGCTAACTGTCTAAACCTAACCCTAAACCCACTCTACCCCTACCACTCACCCAACCGCAATCTTATCTCTAACCCTAACCAGAACCCCTAAACCTACCTGCATCACTAACCCTACCCATAACAATTACATTATCCCTAAAGCCTAAACCATAACCCTAACCCTAACCCCAACCCCAACACCCAAACACCAACCTCACCTTGCGTAACCCAACCCTAACACTATCCCTCACCCTAACACTAACCACAACCCCTAAACCTTACCCCTACCCCTAGCCCTAAAGCTATTCTAACCATAGCCCCAAACATAAACCTCATAACAATAAACCTAAGAGTAACGCTAACCTTAACCCTAAACCTAACTCCACACGCCAACCCTACTTCAACCTACTCTAAACCCTGCACTAAGCCCAACTCTAATCCCAACCCCAACATTAACCCTAAAATATATCCTAAGCCTAAACTCTTCCCCAACCCTAAACCTAAACCTTAAACCTAACACTAATCCCTAACCCTAACCTAACCCTAACACAAATCCTAACCCCTAATCCTAACCCTAACCCCCAAACCCTAACCTAAACCGAAACCGACCCAAACCTAACCCCTAACCCTAACCCTAACGCTGAACAAAACCCCTAATCCTAACCCAACCCTAACCCTAACCCTAAACACCAAACCCCAACACTAACCCAAACCATAACCCTCAACCCCCAAAATAACACTAAATCCTAACCCCTAACCCTACCCCTAACACTAACCCTAATGCTAACCCCAACCCCAAACCCCGACACTGACCCTAACCCCAACCCTAACCCTAACCCTATCAAAAGCCAATAGTAACGCTAACCCAAACTGTAACCCTAACCCTAACCCTAATCCTAAACCATAACCCTCATCTAACCCTAACCGCTAACTCCTAACCCTAACCATAACCCTATCCCCACCTAACCCTAACCCCCAACCTAAAAACAAACCCTCAACCCTAAACCTTAACCTAACCCTAAACCAAACCCTAACCCTAACCATAACCATTACCCTAAAC
>CAKJTW010000708.1:0-23787 GCA_917880005.1 Nanger dama
TAGAATAGTGTTAGGTTAAAGTTAGGCTTAGGGTTAGGTATGGTTAGGGTAGGGCTGGGCTGTGGTTAGGCTAGGTTTAGAGTTTAGGTTAGGGCTTCTGTCTCAGGTTAGGTTAGGGGTTAGGGTAGGGGTAGTGTTAGTGGTAGGAGTATGGGTTGGGGTTTGTGTTAGGTTAGGTTAGGTTAGATTAAGGGTAATGGTTAGTGTTACGGTTAGCGCTAGGTTAGGGAAAGGTTGGGTTAGGGTTAGGGTAGGGGTATGTGTAAGGGCATGGGTTAGGTTAGGGCTAGGCTTATGGTAAGGGTAGGTATAGGTTTAGGTTGGGGTGGGGGTTAGGATAGATTAGGTTAGGTACGGTTAGGTTAGGCTGGTGTTGGGGTTGTGGTAAGGGTTAGTGTTAGAGTTAGCATTACCTTAGGTTAGGGTTAGAAGTCGTTTCAGTTTATTGTAAGGTTTAGGGTTAGGGGCTAGGTGTTAGGGCTTAGGGCTAGGGCTAAGGTTGGAGTTATGGTTAGGTTAGGTTAGTGTTTAGGTTAGGTTAGGGATAGTGCAGGTTAGGTTAGGCTAGTGTTAGCATTAGGAGAAGAGTTAGGGCCAGGTTAGAGTTAGGCCAGGCTAGAGTTAGGTTAGGCTAGGTAGGATAGGTTAGGTTATGGCAGGTTTAGACTGAGCCAGGTTAGGCTAGGCTTTAGGACTGTGTTAGGCCTACGGTTATGTTTAGGCCAGAGCTAGGCTAGGGCTATGTGTTAGGTAGCATCAGTGGTTAGGCTAGGCTTACGATTAGGGTTTAGGTTAGGCTAGGATTAGTGCTTAGGCTCAGTGTTAGGTTAGGCTAAGGCAGGTGTTAGTTGTTAAGATTAGGTTAGGCTAGGCTAGTGTTAGGACTAAGAGTAAGGTTATGGGCAGGTTAGGCTAGGTTGGGTTTGGGCTAGGGCCAGGCTTAGGAATAAGTCTAGGGCCAGTCCTAGTGCTAGGCCAGGACCAGGGCCTAGGCCAGGTTAGTGTAAGGGTTAGGCTTGAGGTTAGGTTAGGCTAGGCCCTAGGCCTAGGCCAGGGCTAGTGCTGGGTTTGGGGTTAGGGCTAGGCCCAGGTTAGCGCTACTGTTAGGCTGAGTGCAGAAGAGCTTTAGGCCTAGGTTAGCATAGAATAAAGTTAGGATTAGGCCTTAGTCTATTAGGTTAGGATAGGTTAGAATAGTGTTAGGCTTAGCTTTAGAATTAGGCTGAGTGTCAGAATTGGGACCAGGGTTAGGGCTAGGCTAGGAGTTAGGAAGGGTAGGGGGAGGGGTATGGGGTTGGAGTTAGGGTAGGGTTAGGATTGGATTAAGGTTAGTGTTAGGTTAGAATTTAGGTTAGTGCTAGGCTATGTTAGGTTAGGGTTAGGCTGATTTTAGGTTAGGTTAGGCTAGGCTTATGTTAGGGGAAGGTTAGGTTAGGTTAGGCTAGGATTAGGGTTAGTGCTAGGCTTAGCATTAGGTTAGGCTTGTGTTTAGATTTAGGATTAGTGTACGGTTAGGCTAGGGGTTGGGGTTAGGTCAGGGGTTAGGTTAGGGTTAGGGTTTAGGCTTTAGAGTTAGGGTTAACAATAGAATTAGGTTAGGCCGAGGGTTAGGTTAGGCCTAGGGCTAGTGCTAGTGCCAAGACTAGGTTAGGTAAGGGTTAGGTTTAAGGTACTGTTTGGGTTAGGGTGGGGTTGGGATTAGGATAGATTAGGTTAGGGTTAGGTATGGTTAGGGTTAGGGTCAGAAGAGGTTTCGGTTTAGGTTAGGTTAGAATAGGGTTAGGTTAAGGTTAGGCTAGGTTAGTGTTAGGAACGGTTTAGGGGTAGGGTTGGGGTTAGGTTAGGCTAGGCTTAGGTTTAGGTTAGGACTTGGTTCAGGTTAGGCTTAGGTGTTAGGTTAATGGTAGGTTTAGTGGTAAGAGTATTGGTTTGGGTTTGGGTTAGGTTAGGGTTAGATTTAGGTAATGGTTAGTGTTACAGTTAGCATTAGGGTTAGGTTAGTGCTGAGTTAGGTTAGGTAGGGGCATGGGTAAGGTTAGGTGTTAGGTTAGGCTAGGGTTTAGGCTTATTTTTGGGTAAGTATAGGCTTAGGTTGGGCTTGGGTTTAGGCATAGGATTAGGTTTAGGTTAGGTTAGAGTACGGTTAGGGTTAGGTTCCAAGAGGCCTTGGTTTAGGTTAGGTTAGGGTAAGGTTAGGGTAGGGGCTAGGTTAGGGTACGGTTAGGGGTTAGGGCTGGGGCTGGGGTTCGGGTTGGCTTAGGGTTAGGATTAGGTTAGCATTACCTTAGGTTTAGGTTAGAAGAGGCTCTGGGCTAGGTATAATTTAGGTTAGGTTAGGGTCAGGCTTAGGATTAGGTTTAGGTTAGGCTTAGGGTTTATGGTTAGGGGTAGGGGTAGAGGTATGTGTTGGGGTTTTGGCTAGGTTAGGTTAGGTTGGGTTAGGGTTAGGTTAGGCTTAGGTTAGGTTAGGTTAGGTTAGTGTTAGTGTTAGAGTTAGGTTAGTTTTAAGATTGAGGAAAGGGTTAGCGTTAGGTTATGGTTAGGTTAGGCTGTTTTAAGGTTAAGGGTAGGGGTAGGGGCAAGGGTAAGGGCATGGGCCAGGTTAGGGTAGGGTTAGGGTTAGGAGGTTAGCATTACCTTAGGTTAAGGTTAGAAGAGGCTTCTGCTTAGGTAAGGTTTAGGTTAGGTTAGAGGTTAGCTTTAGGGTTAGGGTTAGGTTGGATTATGGTTTAGGTTATGTTAGGTTTAGGGTTAGGTAGGTTTAAGTTTAGTGTTGGGTGGGGGTTAGGATAGGATTAGGTTTAGCATTACTGTTATGGTTAGGGTTAGAAGAGGATTAGGTTTAGGTTACGGTTACCATAGGGTTAGGTTAGTGTTAGGTTAGGGCACGGTTAGTGTTAGGGTTGGGGTTGGGTTAGGTTAGGGTTAGGGCTAGCAGCTACTGTTAGATTGATTGTAGAAGAGCTTTAGTTTTAGGTTAGCATTAGAATAAATTTATGGTTAGGCTTAGTTTATTAGGTTAGGTTAGGCTAGGGGATAGGGTTAGGGCTTACTGTTAGGATTAAGGTGAGTGTCAGAATTAGGGCTAGGGCTAGGCTAGGTTAGGAGGTTAGGGGAAGGGGTAGGGTATGGGCATGGGCTGGAGTTAGGTTAGGCTAGGATTGAGGCTTAAGGTTAAGGTTAGGGTTAGAGTTAGGTTAGTGCTAGGCTAGATTTAGGTTAGGCTAGTGTTAGATTTAGGCTATGATTAGGCTAGGATTAGGTTAGTGTTAGGTTAGGGTTAGTGTTAGGCTGGGGTTAGGCTATGGTTAGGATTAGGTTAGTGTTAGGGATAGCATTAGGTTAGGGTTAGGTTAGGTCTAGGTTAGTGTATGGTTAGTGTTAGGGTTGGGTTGGGGTTAGATCAGGTTAGGTTAGCGTTAGGGCTTAGGTTTAGAGTTAGGCTAAGAATAGGGTTAGGTTAGCCAAGGATAGGGTTAGGCCTAGGGCTAGTGCTAGTGCTAAGGCCAGGTTAGGTTAGGCTGGGGTTACGGCATGGTTAGGGATAGGGTCAGAAGAGGTTTCGGTTTAGGGTTAGGGTTAGAATAGGGTTAGGGTTAAGGTTAGGTTAGGGAACGGTTTAGGGGTAGGGCTGGGGTTGGGATTAGGTTTAGGTTCAGGGTTTAGGTTTAAGGCTTGGTTCAGGTTAGGTTAGGGTTAGGTTAGGGTAGGGTTAGTGGTAAGAGTATGGGTTGGGGTTTGGGTTAGGTTAGATTTAGGTAATGGTTAGTGTTACAGTTAGCATTAGGTTAGGGATAGGGTTGGGGGTTAGGGCTAATGGTAGGGGCATGGGTAAGGGTAGGGGCTGGGGTTAGGTTAGGGTTAGGGCCCGGGCTAGTCTTAGGCTAGAGTTTAGGGCCTAGCATTAGGTTAAAGGTAGAAGTAGGGTTAGGCCCAAAGAAAGGGTTAGGTCTAGGGCCAGTGCTTGGGGTAGGGCCACGGCCAGGCTAGGTTAGGTCAGTGGGTTAGGGCTAGGCTAGGGTTAGGCTTTGAGTTAGAGTTAGGGCCTGGGCTAATGTTAGTGTTAGGCTGGGGGCTAGGATTAGGCTAGGATTAGGCCTAGCGCTAGTGCTAGGCTAGGCTTAGTGTTAGGTTAGGGCTAGGCCTGGCTAGAGTAGGGCTAAGGGCAGGAGTAAGGGCAGGGGCATGGGCCGTGGCTAGGATTAGGGCTGTGTTAGGCTGGGTTAGGCTAGGGCTTGTTTTAGGCCAGCATCTAGGCCTAGGGCCAAGGCTGAATGTAGGGCTGGGCTAGGCCCAAGGATAGGTTAGGGATAGGGCCAGTGCCAGGTTAGGCCAGGGGGCTAGGGTTAGGGTTAGGTTAGGTAGGTTAGGATAGGCTAGTGTTAGTGTTAATGTTAGGCTGGGCTTTGATTTACGGTTAGGATAGGTGAGACTTAGGCAGGCTTTAGGTTTAGGTCCGGCTTGGGGTTAGGACAGGATTAGGGTTAGCGCTACTGTTAGAGTTAGGTTAGAAGAGATTTAGCTTGTAGGCTAGGCTAGAATAGGTTAGAGTTAGGCTAGGCTAGAGTTAGGCATGCTTTAGGTTAGGGCTGGGGCTGTGTCCAGGCTAGGCCAAGGATAGGGCTAAGGCAAGGCCTGGATTATGGTTGGGCTAGGCTAGGCTAGAGATTAGGGCCTAGTGATAGGCTAGGCTAGGCTAGTCATAGGATTAGTGGCAAGGTTAGGTTAGGTTAGGCTAGGGCTTAGGGCCAGGCTAGAGCTGGGCTTGGGCTAAGGCTTTAAGGCCTATGGTTATGGTTAAGGTTAGGGCTTATGGTTAGGTTTGTCTCAGTGTTAGGTTAGGGCTTAGGGCAGGTGTAGGGCAGGTTAGGGTTAGGTTACGGTTAGGTTCAGGTATAGGGATAGGGCCACGGTTAGGTTCAGGGTATAGGGATAGGGTTAGGCTATTGTTAGGCCTAGGGAGAGGGTAAGGATTAGGTTAGGTTAGAGTTGGGTTAGGCTTTGGGTTAAGTTTTAAGGTTTAGTGTTAGGGTAGGGGTAGGGGTAGGGATAGGTGTAGGGGTATCTGTTGGGGTTTGGGTTAGGTTAGGATTGGGTTAAGGTTAGTGAAAGGGTTAGAATTTAGCCCCAGCATTAACCCCAACCCTAATGCTAACCCAACCTTAACCCTAACCGTAACCCTAACCTCAATCCCTAACCCTACCCTTAACCCTAACCCCAACCCTTTCCCAAAACCCTGATCCCTACCCTCAATCTGACCCTAAACACTAACCCTAACCCTAACACTAACAATAACCTTAACCCCAACCCCTAACCTTAGCTCAAAAACCCAACACTGAACCCCTAACCCTAACCCTAACCCTAACCCTAACACTAACTCGTCTAAACCTAAACATAACCCAACCATACCTCTACCCCCACCCTTAACCCTAAACCTAACCCAAACCTACCCCTACACCTAACCCTAACCTAAACCTAACCCAACCCTACCCCTACCCTTAACGTTAACCGGAAAACTCACCCAACTCTAACCCTAACCCCAACCCAAGCCCAAGCCCCAACCTTAGCCCTAGCCCCAGATCTAACCCTAGCACTAGCCCTAACCCCAACCCTAGCCATAACGCTAAACTCTAAACCCCAACGCTAACCCTAAACCAAACCCAAACCCAACCAGAACCCCTAACCCTACCCTTAAACTTAACACTAACCCCAACCGTAGGCTCAGCCCCAGCCTTAGCATTAAACCTAACCCTAACCATAACCGACCCTAACCCTAAACCTAACACTTTTCGAAACCCTATCTCTAAACCAGAACTCTAACCCTAATCCTGAACACTAACCCCAACCCCAAGATTAACCAAAACCTGACCCTAACCCTAATGCTAACCCTAACCCTAACCCCAAACTGAACCCCAAACCTAATCCTAACCTTAACCCTAACCCTAACCCTAATCCTAACCATAAATCTAACTTTAACCCAAACCTAATCCTAACCCTAACCCCCAAACCCAACCCCAACCCTAACCCCAAACACTAACCCCAACCCTAACCCTAACCCTAAACCAAACACCAACCCTAACCCCAACACTAACCCCAACCAAAACCCCTAACCCTAACCCCAAACCCAACCCTCTTCTAACCCCAAACCCAAGAGTAACGCTAACTCTAACCCCAAACCTAACCCCAAACCAAACACTAACCCTATCCCTAAACCCAACCCCTAATCCTAACCCCAACACCAACACCCAACCCCAACACTAACCCTAATCCTAACCCCAACCCAACCCTAACCCTAACCCTAATGCTAACCCACGCATACATTTAACCCTACCCCTACCCCAACCCCTAACCTTAACCCTAACTTAACCCTACCCCCACCCCTAAGGCTAACACTAAAACTCACCAAACTCTAACCCTAACCCTAGCCCTAGTCCAGCCCTAACCATAACCCTAGCCCCAGACCCAACCCCTAACCCTAACCCCAAGCCCTGACCCTGACTCTGACCCTGACCTGAACCTGACCCTGACCCCTAACCCCAACCCTAAGCCTAACCCCAATGCTAAACCCCAACACTAACTCTAACGCTAACCCTAACCCTATCCCTAACCCCTAAACCTAACCCTAATCCTAACACCAACCCTAAAGCTAACCCTAACCCCAACCCCAACCCCCTAACACCAACCTCAACCCTAACACTAACCCCAACCCTAACCCTAACACCAACCCCAACCCTAACCCTAAACCAAACCCTAACCCTAACCCTAACCCTAACCCCAACCCTAATCCTATCCCCCACCCCAATCCCAACCCTAACCCCAACCCCAACCCAAATCCCACCCCAACCCTAACCCTAACCCTAACCCTAACCCCTAATCCTACCCTAACCCCTAACCCCTAACCCTAACCCTAACCCTAACACAAACCCCAACCCTAACCCTAACTTCAACCCTAATCCTAATATCAACCCCAACCCTAACCCCAACCCCAAAGCTAAACCTAACCCTAAATCCAACACCAACCCCACCCTAACCCTAACCCCAAACCTAACCCCAACCACAACACTAAACCTAACCTAACCCTAACCACGAATCCTAACCCTAACCCTGAACCCTAACCCCAACCCTAACGCTAACCCTAATGCTAAACTTAACCCTAAAACCTGAACCTGACTCTGATTCTGATCCTGACCCTGACCTTGACCCCAAACCCAACCCCAACCCCAACCCCCAGCCCCAACACTAACCCCAACCAAAACCCCTAACCCCAACCCCAACTCTAAAACTCTTCTAACCCTAAACCCAAGAGTAACGCTAACTCTAACCCCAAACCTAACCCTAAACCAAACACTAACCCTAACCTTAAACCTAACCCCTAATCCTAACCCTAACCCTAACACCCAACCCTAACACTAACCCTAATCCTAACCCTAACCCAACCCTAACCCTAACCCTAATGCTAACCCACGCATTCATTTAACCCTACCCCTACGCCAACCCCTAACCTTAACCCTAACTTAACCCTACCCCTACCCCTAACGCTAACACTAAAACTCACCAAACCCTAACACTAACCCTAGACCGAGTCCAGCCCTAACCATAACCCTAGCCCCAGACCTAACCCTAACCCTAACCCTAACCCTAAACCCTGACCCTGACACTGACCCTGACCTGAACCTGACCCTGACCCTAACCCTAACCCTAAACCTAACCCTAACGCTAAACCCTAACACTAACACTAACGCTAACCCCAACCCCAAACCCAACCCCTAAACTTTACCCTAACCCTGACACCAACCCTAAACCTAACCCTAACCCCAACCCTAACCCTAACACCAACCTCAACCCTAACACTAACCCCAACCCTAACCGTAACACCAACCCCAACCCTAACCCTAAACCCAACCCTAACCCTAACCTTAACCCTAACCCCAACCCCAACCCCAACCCCAACCCTATCCCCCACCCCAATCCCAACCCTAACCCCAACCCATTCCCTAACTCCTACCCCAACCCTAACACTAACCCTAACCCCTACCCTAACCCTAACCCCTAACACTAAACCTAACCCTAACACAAAACCCAACCCTAACCCTAACTTCAACCCTAACCCCAACATCAACCCCAACGCTAACCTTAACCCCAACGCTAAACCTAACCCTAAACCCAACCCCAACCCCACCCCAACCCTATCCCCAAACCTAACCCCAACCACAACACTAAACCTAACCCAACCCTAACCCCCAACCCTAACCCCAACCACGAATCCTAACCCCAACCCTGCCCAACCCTAACCCTAACCCTAACCCTAACGCTAACCCTAATGCTAAACTTAACCCTAAAACCTGAACCTGACTCTGACTCTGATCCTGACCCTGACCCTGACCCTAAACATAACCCCTAACACTAACCCCTAACCCTAACCCTAACCCCTAACCCTAACCCTAACATAAACCCCAAACTTAACCCTAATTTCAACCCTAACCCTAACATCAACCCCAACCCTAACCCTAACCCCAACGCTAAACCTATCCCTAAACCCTACTCCAACCCCACCCTAACCCTAACCCCTAACCCAACCCCCAACCACAACACTAAACGTAACCCAACCCTAACCCCTAACCCTAACCCTAACCACGAATCCTAACCCTAACCTTAACCCTAACCCCAACCCTAACCCTAGCCCCAGCCCTAGTCCTAAATGTTTCCTAGCCCGACCCATAACGCTAACCCTAACTCTAACCCTAAACCTAATCTAAAACCAAACCCTAACACTGGCCCCAACCATAAGCAAAACCCCTAACCCTAACCCTAACCCTATCCTTGACCCAAACCCCTAACCCTAACCCTAAACCTAACCCTAACCCCAACCCTAACGATAACCCTAACCCCACACCCTGACCCCTGACCCTGACCCTAACCCTAACCCTAACATTAACCCTAACCCCAACGCTAACCCTAAACCCTAACTCTAATCCTAACCATAACCCTAACCCCAACCCTAAACCAAACCCTACCCTAAACCCAACCCCAACCCCAACCCTTAACCCTATTCCTAACCCTAAACCTCTTCTAACCCTAAACCCATGAGTAATGGAAAACCCAACCCCAACCCCAACACTAACGCTAAACCAAACCCCAACCCTAATCCTAACCCCAAATCCTAACCGTAACTCTAACCATCACCTAACCCTAACCCTAACACTAAACCTAACACAAAACCTTAACGCTAACTCTAACCCTAACACCTAACCCTAACCCTAACCCTAACCTAACCCTAACCCCAACCCTAACCCTAACACTAACTCAACCCCAACCCTAAACCCAACCACATTCCCAAACCTTACCCCAACCCCTATCCCAAACCTAACCCCAAAATCAACCCTAAACGCAAACCCAACC
Organism: Nanger dama; assembly: GCA_917880005.1. Taxonomy (NCBI): domain Eukaryota; kingdom Metazoa; phylum Chordata; class Mammalia; order Artiodactyla; family Bovidae; genus Nanger; species Nanger dama. The sequence goes on from CAKJTW010000708.1 coordinate 9,400, forward strand.
CTAACCCTAACCCTAAACCTAATCCTAACCCCTAAACCTAACCCTAACCCTAACCCAAACTCCTAACCCTAACCCTAACCCTAACCCCCAACCCCAACCCTAACCCTAACCCTAACGCTAACCCTAACCCCACACCCTGACCCTGATCCTGACCCTGACCCTAACCCTAATCCTAAACCCAACCCTAACGCTAACCCTAAACCCTAACCCTAATCCTAACCCTAACCCTAAACTCTAACTCTAACCCCAACCATAACACTAACTCTAACCCTAAACCAAACCTCAATCTTAACCCCAACCCTAGCCCTAACCCCTAACCCTAACCCTAACCTCAACACTAAACCTAACCCCAACACCAACCCTAACCTTAACCCTACCCCAACCCTAACCCTAAACCCCACCCCAACCCTAACCCTAACCCTAATCCTAACCCCCAACACTAACCCTAACCCCAAACCCTAACCCTAACCCTAACAATAAACCTAATAGAAATGCAAACCTTAACCCTAAACCCAACCCCAACACCAATCCTACCCTAAACCCACACTAACCCTAACCCCAACCCTAGGCCAAAATCTAACCCTAACCCTAACCCTAACTTTTACTCTAAACATATCCTAAGCCTAAACTCTTTCCCTAACCCTAACCCTAAACCCTAACCCTAACCCCAACCCTAATCCCTACCCTTAGCTTAACCCTAACACTATCCCTAACCCTAACACTAACCCCCAACCCTATCCCTACCCTTAACTGTAACCCCAACCATAACATTAAACACCAACCCCAACCCTAGCCCTATTTAAGCCCTATCCCTATCTCTAGCACTAGCCCTAATCCTAAACCTATCCCTAGCCCGAAACCTATTCCTAACCCTAACCCTAACTCTAACCCTAACCTAAAACCAAACCCCAACACTAACCCTAATCCTAGGCAAAACCCCTAACCCTAACCCCAACCCTAACCCTAACTCTAACCCTAAACCATAACCCTAACCCCAACCCTAACATAAACCTAATAGTAACGCTAACCTTAACCCTAAACCCAACCCCAACGCCAACCCTACCCTAACAATACCCTAACCCTAACCCCAGCCCCAGGCCTAACTCTAACCCCAACCCTAACTTTAACTCTAACACATATCCTAAGCCTCAAACGCTTTCCCTAACCCCAACCCCAAACCCCAACCTTAACCCTAACCCCAATTCCTAACCCAACCTTAACCCTAACACTAACCCCCAACCGTATCCCTACCCTTAACTCTAACCTTAACCTGAACACTAAACACCAACCCTAACCCTAGCCCTATCCCTATCCCTAGTCCTAGCACTAGCCCTAGTCCCAAACGTATCCCTAGCCCAAACCATAACCCTAACCCCAACCCTAACCCTAACCTAAAACAAAACCCCAACACTAAGCCTCAACCATAAGCAAAATCCCTAACCCTAACCCTAACCATAACCATAAATCCTAACCCTAAACCTAACCCTAACCTAACCCTAAACCTAACACTAATCCTAACCCCAAACCTTAACGCTAACTCTAACCCTAAACCCTAAACCTAACCCTAACCCTAAACTAACCCTAACCCCAACCCTAACACTAACCCTAACACCCAACCCCAACCCTAAACCCAACCACACTCCCAAATCTTACCCCAACCCCTATCCCAATCCTAATCCCAAACTCAACCCTAAACGCAAACCCAACCCTAAACCTAACACTAACACTAATCCTAACCCCTAAACGTAACCCCAAACCTAACCCAAACCCCTAACCCTAACCCCAACCCTAACCCTAACCTTAACCCCAACCGAAACTTCTAAGCCTAACCGTAACCCCAAACCCAACCCTAAACCCAACCCTAACCCTAACCCTAACTTCAAACCTAACCCTAACCCCAACCCCAAAACTAACCCCAACCCCAACCCCTATCCAAACCCTAACACCAATCCTAATCCCTACCCCAACCATAACCCTAACCCTAACCATACCACTAACACTAACCCTAAACCTAATCCAACCCTACCCTTACCCTAACTCTTTCCCTAACCCCAATCGTAACCCCAGCCCTAGCACTAACCTTATCCCTAGCCCCAACCCTAACCCTACCCTAACACTAACCCCAACCCTAACCTTAACCCCAACCCCTAATCCTAACACTAACCCCAACACCAACCACTAAACATAACCCTGACCCTAACCCCAAACCCCAAACCCAACCTTAACCCTAACCTTAAACCCTAACACTAACCCAACCCTCACTCTTTCCCTAACCCTAACCCTAACTTTAAACCCCAAACCCAACACTAACCCTAAACCCTAACCCCACACCCAGCCATAGCCCCAGCTGTGGCACTATTTCTGAACCTAATCCTAGCCCTAGCCCCAACCCTAACACAACGCTAACCCTAAACCCAACCCCAACGCATACCCCTACGCCTTTCCCTAATCCCTAACCCTAAATCTAACCCTAACCTTAACTCTGAACCCTAACCCTAACTCCATCCCTAACCCTAAACCCAACCCCAACTCTAACTCTAAACCATAAACCCTAACCCTAACCCTGCCGTAACCAAACCCTAACCCCAACACTAACTTCAGTCCATTCCCCTACCCGTACCCCCTACCCCCAACCGATAACTCTAACCCCTAAAACTAACCCTAATCCCTACCACTAACCATAACCCTAGTCTAAGCCCCAGCCATAGCCCCAGCAATAGCCCCAGCCCCAACCCCATCTCTAGCCGTAACCCCTAACACCAACACTAACCCCAATTCTTACACTAACAGAAAACCTACCCCAACCATAGCACTAACATTAACCTTGACCCCAAACCCTCCCCATACCACTACCCCTAACCCTAATACTAACCCTAACCCCTACCATAACCTTAAACCTAACCCTACCCCTACACTTACAGCCAACCCTAACCCAACCCTAACCCTAACCCCAACCCCAGCCCTCCCTCACCATAATCTTAACCCCAACCCTAAACCTAATCCTAACCCTAAACACCAACTCTAACCCTAACCCAAACCTAAAGAGTAACAACCGTAACCCCAACACTAAACCAAACCCAAACCTAACCCTAATATTAACCCTAACACTAACTCTAACCCTAGCCCCAACTCTATCCCTAGGCCTAACACTAACCCCAACACTAATCCTTAAACCTAAAACCCAACAGTAACCCTAACCATAACCGTAACGCCACAATAACCCCAAATCCTATCCCTAAACCTGACCCTAACCCTAACCCCAACCCTAACCCTAACCCCACCCCAAACCCAACCATAACCCCAACTCTAACCCCAAAACCAACCCCAACCCTAACCCCAACCCCAACCCTAACCCTAACCCCAACCCCAACCTCTAGCCCCAAAACTAACGCTAACACTAACACTAACCCTAACCCCAAAACCTGACCCTGACTCTGACCCTGACCCTGACCCCAACCCCAACCATAACCCCTAATGCTAACCCTAAACCTAAACCCAACCCTTACGCTAACCCTAATGCTAAACCTAACCCTAAACCCTGACCCTATCTCTGACCCTGACCCTGACCCTGACCCCTGACCCTGACCTAACCCTAACCCCAAACCCCAACCCCAACCCTAATCCCAACACCCAACACTAACCCCAACCCCAACAGTAATCCTAACACCAACCTTAAACCTGAACACTAAATCTATCCCTAACCAAATCCTAACACTAACCCTACCCCTAACCCTAAACCCAAACCTAACACCAACCCTAAACCCAAACCCAACCCCAACCCTAACCCTAACCCCAACCCCAATCCTAACCCTAACCCCAACCCTAGCCCTAACCCTAACCCTAACCCCAACCCTAACCCTAACACTATCCCTAACCAAACCCCAACCCTACAACTAACTTCAACCCATTCCCCCACCCGTACCCCTACCCCTAACCGATAACTCTAACCCTAACACTAACCCTAACCCCTACCACTAACCATAACCCCAAAACATGCCCCAACCCAAAACACTAACCTTAGCCCTAACCCTTGTCTAAGCCCCAGCCATAGCCCCAGCAATAGCCCCCGCCCCAACGCCCATCTCTAGCCCTAACCCTAACAAAACACTAACCCTGATTCTAACCCTAACAAAAACCTAACCCAACCATAGCACTAACCTTAACCCTGACTCCAACTCATCCCCATACCACTACCCCCTAAACCGAATAGTAACCCTAACCCCCAACTGTAACCCTAACCCCAACCCTACCCCTACACTTACATCTAACCCCAACCCAACCCTAACCCTAACCCTCACCCTAGCCCCAGCCCTTACCATAACCTTAACGCTAACCATAAACCTAATCCCAACCCTAAACCCCAACCCCAACCCCAACCCTAACCCAAACCCCAAGAGTAAAACTAACCCAAACCCCAAACCCAACCCAAACCTAACCCTAACCCTAATATTAACCATAACGCTAACCCCACCCCTAGCCCTAATCCTACATCTAGCCCCAACCCTGATCCTGACACTAATCCTAAACACTAAAACCTAACACTAACCCTAACCATAACCCTAACCCCACAATAACCCTAAATACTAACCCTAACCCTAACCCTAAACCTAACGCCAACCCTAACCCCAAACCCAACCCTAACCCTAACCACAACCCCAACACTAACCCCAACCCTAAACTTAACCCCTAACCCTAACCCTAAGCCCAACCCCAACCCCAACCCCAACCGTAACCCCAACCCCAACCCCAACCGTAACACTAAACCTAACCCCTAACCCTAACCCTAATCCTAACCCTAATCCTAACACTAACCCTAACCCCTAACCCTAACGCTAACACTAACCCTAACGCTAAACCCACCCTAAACCCTGACCTTGACTCTGACCCCTGACCCCTGACACTGATCCTGACCCAAACCCTAACCCTAACCCTAACCCTCTTCTAACACTAAACCCAAGAGTAACGCTAACCCCTAACCCCAACCCGCACCCCAACCCCTAACCCCAACCCTAACCCCAACCACTAACTCTAACCCTAATCCTAAACCCTAACCCTAACCCCAAATCTATCTCCTAACCCTAACCCTAACACTAACTGTAATCCCAACCAAAACCCCTAACCCTAACCCCAACCCCAACCCCCTTCTAACCCTAAACCTAAGGGTAACGCTAACCCTAACCCTAAACCTCAACCCTAAACCTAACCCTAACTCTATCCCCTAACCCTAAACTTAACCCTAACCCCAACCCCTAACCCCAACCCCAACCCTAACCCTAAACCAATCCTAACCCTAACCCTGACCCCAAGCCATACCCCTTCCCCTAACCCTACCTGTAACAATAATCCCTAGCCCCAACCCTAACCCTAGCCCCACCCTATCACTAGCCCTAACCCCAACCCGGGACTAACCCTAACCCTAAACCTAAACCTAACCCTAACCCTAAACTAACCCTAACCCTAAATCATAAATGCTAACCGTAACCCTATTTCCCTAATCATAACGTTAACCCTATTCTAACCATAACCCTAAACCTAAAACTCTTCTAACCCCAACCCAAAGAATAAAGCTAACCATAACCCAACCCTAACTCTAACTTAACCCTAAACCCTAACCCCAACCATAACCCCAAGCCATACCCCTTCCCCTATCCCTACCCATAACCCTAACCCCAAACCCCAAACCTAACCCTAGACCTAACCCTATCCGTAGCCCCAACCCTACCCAATACTAACCCTAACCCTATCCCAACCATAATTCTAACCCCAACCCTAGCCCCAACCCTATCCTAACCCGAACCCTAACCCTAACATAACCCTAACCCCAAAGTCTAAACGCCAACCATAAGCCTAATACACTAAACCTAACCCCAACCCTATTCTAACCCTAACCCTAAACCCAAACTTTTCTAACCCTAGCCCCATAAGTAAAGCTAACCATATACTTAACTCTAACCCCAACCCAAACCCCAACCCTAACCCTAACCCTACCCTAACCTTAACCCTAATGCTTTTCTAACCCTAACCTTAAATCTAAACTTCTTCTAACCCTAACCCTAACAGTAACACTAACCCCAACCCTAACCCCAACCCCAACCCCAACCCTAAACATACCCTAACCCTAAACCTAACACTAACCGTAACACTAACCCTAACCCCAAATCTAACACTAACCTTAACCCTAACTCTAACCCAAACCCCTAACGTAACCCCAACCATAAAGCCTAACCCTAACCCTAACCCCAAACTTAACCCTAACCCTATCCCCTAACCCTAACCTTAACCCCAACCCCTAACCCCCAACCCTAACCCTAACCATAAACCCTAAACCCAAACCCCAACCCTAACCCTAAACCAAACGTAACCTTTACCTTAACCCCAAGCCACACACCCCCCCTACTAATACCCCTACCCCTATCCGTAACCCCAACCCCTAATCCTAACCCCAACCCCAGCCCCAACCCTATCCCTAGCCCCAACCCTAACCCCAAACCTAATCCTTAACCCTAAAAGCCAAGACTAACCCTAACCCTACCCCTAAAACCACACCAACCGTAAATCCTAAACCCAAACCTAACACTAACCCCAAACACTAACCCCAACTTTAGCCCCAGCTGTAGCCCCAGCCCTAGCATTAGCCCTTGTCCTAAAACTAACCCCTAGCCTTAACCCTAACCCCAAACCATAAACCCCAACCCCAACCCTAACCCCAAAACTAGCCCTAACTGTAACCTAACACCAACACTAACACTAACTCTAATCCCAAACCTAACCCTAACTCTAAACCAACCCTAACCCTAACCCCAACACTAACCTCAACCCCTAATCCCACCCTTACCCCTAACCCTAACCCCAACCCCAACCCCAACCCCAACCCTAAACATACCCTAACCCTAAACCCAACACTAACCGTAACACTAACCCTAACCCCAACTCTAAATCTAACACTAACCTTAACCCCAACCCCAACCCAAACCCCTAACCTAACCCTAACCATAAAGCCTAACCCTAACCCTAAACTTAACTCTAACTCTATCCCCTAACACTAACCTTAACCCTAACCCCAACCCCTAACCCTAACCCCAACCATAAACCCTAAACCCAAACCCCAACCCTAACCCTAAACCAAACCTAACCCTTACCTTAACCCCAAGCCACACACCTCCCTACTAATACCCCTACCCCTACCCGTAACCCTAACCCCTAATCCTAAACCCCCTAGCCCCAACCCTATCCCTAGCCCCAACCCTAAGCCCAAACCAATCCTTAACCCCAAAAGCCAAGACTAACCCTAACCCTACCCCTAAAACTACACCAACCGTAAATCCTAAACTTAAACCCAACACTAACCCTAAACACTAACCCCAACCTTAGCCCCAGCTGTAGCTCTAGCCCCAGCATAAGCCCTTGTCCTAAAACTAACCCTAGCCTTAACACTAACCCCAAACCATAAACCCCAACCCCAACCCTAAAACTAGCCCTAACTGTAAACCTAACACTAACAGTAACACTAACCCTAATCCCAAACCCAACCCTAACTCTAACCCAACCCCAACCCTAACCCTAACACTAACCTCAACCCCTAATCCCACCCTTACCTCTAACCCTAACCCTAACCCTAGTCCTAGCCCTATCCCTAGACATAGCCCCAGCTATAAACCCTAGCCCTAGCACCAGCCCCAAACCCAACCTTAACCCTAACCCAACCCTAACTCTAACCCTAACACTACTCTCAACCCCTAATCCTATCCCTACCCCTACCCCTAACCCCAAACCCCAACTCTAACCCTATCCTAACCCTAACCCCAACCATATTCTAACCCTAACCCCTAAATCTAAACCTCTTATTACCCTAACCTTAACAGTAACGCTAACCCTATCCCTACCATAGTCCCAACCCAAACCCCAACCATGAACCTACTCTCACCCTAACCCTAACCCTAACCCCAACACTAACCCCAACAATAACACTAACACTAACACTAACCCTAAACCTAAACCCAAATCTAAACTAATCTTAACCCTAATCGTAAACAATAACACTAACCCTAACCCTAAATCCTAACACTAATCCTAACCCTAAAGCCTAACCCCAACCCTAAACACTAACCCTAACCCTAACTTTGCCCTAGCTGTAGCCCTAGCCCCAGCACTAGTCCTGTCCCTAAACCTAGCCCTATCCCTAACCCTCACCCTACCCCTAACCCTAACCCCAACACAACCCTAACCCTAACCCTAGCAACAACACTAACTGTACCCCAACCCTTCCCCTAATCCTCACCCTAAACACTAACCCTAACCCAAACCCAACCCTAACCCTAACACTAACCTCAACCCCTAACCCTACCCCTATCCCTAACCCTAACCCAACCCTAACCATAACACTACCTCTATCCCTAACCCTAATCCTAACACTGAACCCCAACCCTAACCCTAACCACAACCTCTAACATACCCCCTTCCGACAACCCTAACCCTAACCCTAACCCTAACCCTAAACCCTAACCCTAACATTAATCTTAACCCCAAACTCTACACCCTAACCCTAACCCTAATCCAACCATACACCCAACACTAATCCTAACAAGAAGTCCTAAATATACCCCTACCCCTAACCCTAACCCTAACCCTAAACTTAACCCTAACTTTAGCCCTAGCACTATCCCTAGCTCTAACCCTATCCATAGCCCTAACCTAAACCCTAAAACTAACCCCAAACCATAAACCCTAACCCTAACCCTAAACCCTAACCCAACCCTAACCCTAACCCTAACACTAAACCCTAAACCCTAACCTTAACCCTAACCCTAACCCTATCCCTAGCCCCAACACTAACACTAACCCTAACCCTAAGCCTAAACCCTAATACCTAACACTAACGCTAACCCTAACCCCAACCTTAACCCTAACCCTAAATCCTAAAACTAATCCAAACCCCAGCCCTAACCCTAACACTAACCCTAACCCTAAGCCTAAACTCTAAAACCTAACGCTAATGCTAACCCTAACCCTAACCTTAACCCTAACCCCAAATCCTAAACCTAAACCTAACCCTAACCCCAACACTAACCCCATCCCTAACCCTAACACTAACCCTAACCCCAAATCTAACACTAACCTTAACCCTAACCCTAACCCCTAACGCTAACCCCAACACTAAAGCCTAACCCTAACACTTACTCTAACCCCAAACTCCACACCCTAAACCCAAACCCAACCCTAACCCTACCCTACCCTAACCCTAACCCTAACCTAACACTAACCCTGAACCTAACCCAAACCATAAACAATAATGCTAACCCTAACCATAAAGCCTAACCCTAACCAGAACCCTAACCCTAACCCTAAATCTAAACCCTAAACCATAACACTAACGCTAACCCAACCCTAACCCTTACACCAAGCCATACCCCTTCCCCTATTCCTCCCCGTAACAGTAACCCCAAACCCCAAACCCAACCCCAGACCTAACCCTCTCCCTAGCCCTACCCCTACCTCAATACTAACCCCAACCCAACCATAACTCTAACCCTAACCTTAGCCCCAACCCTCCCTAAGCCTAAAACTAACCTAACCATACCCTAACCCTATTCTAACCCTAACCCCAAACTGAAACCCTTCTAACCCTAACCCTAACAGTAAAGCTAACCATAACCCTAACCCTAACCCAAACCCCAACTCTAATCCTAACCCTACCCTAACATTAATGCTAACCCTATTCTAACCCCAACCCTAAATCTAACTTCTTCTAACCCTAACCCTAACTGTAACACTAACCCTAACCAAAACCCCAACCACAACCCCAACCCTAACCCTAAACATACCCTATTCCTAAACCTAACCCCAACCCTAACACTAAACCCAACCCTAACCCTAACACTAAAACAAACACTAACCGTAACCCTAACCCTAAATCTAACACTAACCTTAATCCTATCCCTAACCCTAACCCATAATGCTAACCCTAATCTTAAAGCCTAACCCTAACACTAACCCTAACCCTAAACTCTACACCCTAACACTAACACTAACCCCAACCATACCATAACCCCAAACTTAACCCTAAACCTAACACTAATCCTAACCCTATCCCTAACCAATAACGCTAACCCTAACCATAAAGCCTAACCCAATCGGAACCCTAATGCTAAACCTAACCCTAAACCCTAAACCATAACCCTCACCCTAACCCAACCCTAACGCTAAACCTAACCCCAAACCTAACCCCAAGCCATAACCCTTCCCCTTCCCTACCCATAACCCTAACCACAAACCCAAAACCCAACCCCAGCCCCAACCCCAGCCCTAGCCCCAACCCAACCTCAATACTAACCCCAACCCTAATTCATTCCTAACTCTAATCCTAACCTTAGTCCTAACCCTACCCCAACCCCAAACTTAACCTAACCCCCAACCCTAAGTCCCAAATGCTAGCCGTAATCCCAATACCCTAAATATAACCCCAACCCTATTCTAACCCTAACCCTAAACCTAAACCTCTTCTAACCTTAACCTTAACAGTAAAGCTAACCTTAACCCTAACCCCAACCCAAACCCCAATCTAACCCTAATCCTACCATAAACTTAACCGTAACCCTATTCTAACCCTAACCATAAATCTAAACTTCTTCTAACACTAACCCTAACAGTAACACTAACCCTTGACCCTATCTCCAACCCCAACTCACCCCTAACCGTAAACATATCCTAACCCTAAACATAACCCTAACCCTAACACTAACCCAAACCCCAACCCTAATCCTCACCCTAAATCTAACATTAACCTTAACCCTAACCCCAACCCCAACCTCTAAAGCTAACCCTAACCCTAAAGCCTAAGCCTCAACACTAACCCTAACCATAAACCCTACACCTTAACCCCATCCTACCCCAACCCCAAATCCTAAACCCAAACCCAACCCTAACCCTAAACCCCAACTCTAACCCCTAACCTAACCCCAAACTCTACACCCTAACCCCAACCCTAACTCTAATCCAACCATAACCAAAACCCCAACCCCAACCAGAAGTCCTAACCCCACCCCCATCCCGAGCCTAAACTTAACCCAAACCTTAGCCCTAGCAGTATCCCTAACTCTAACCCTATCCCTAGCCCCAACCCTAACCCTAACCATAAAGCCTAAACCCCAACCTTAACCCCAACCCTATCCCTAACACTAACCCTATCCCTAACCCTAATCCAACCATAACCTTAACCCCTAACCCTAACCTTAACCCTAGCCCCAACCTATCCCTAACCCTAACCCTAACTACTAACCCTAACCCCAACCTTAGCACTAGCCGTAGCCCCAGCCCTAGCACCAGCCCCTACCCTATCCCTATCCCTAGCCCTAACCCTAACCCTAACCCTAACCCTAAACCCCAAACTTAACCCTAACACTAAACCCCATACCCCAACCTTAACCCTTACCCAAACGCTAACCCAAACTTATCACTAACCCTAACCCTCACCCTACACCCAAACCGCACAACTACCCCTTGCCCTACCCATAACCCTAACCCTAACACAACCCTAACCCTAACCATAAACCTGACCCTATCCCTAAACCCTAAACCTAAACCTAACTCTAAACACTTACCCTAACCCTAATGCTAACACAACCCCAACCCTAACGCTAACCCTCACCGTAACCACCTATACTAACACTAACCCTAATCCTAACCCCAAATCCTAACACTAACCCTAACCCTTTTCTAAACCTAACACTAAACCCAAACCCTAACAGTAATTCTAACCCTAAACCTAACCCTAACCCCAACCACAACCTTAAACCTAACCCAACCCCAACCATAACCCTAACACTAACCCTAACCCTAACCCCTAACCCTAACCTTAACCCTAACCCCAACCATAACCTTAACCCTAACCCCAACCCCAAATCCCAACCCCAACACTAATCCTAACCCCTAACCCCAAACTCTAACACTAACCCCAACCCTAAATCCTAACCCCAAAACCAACCCTGCCCTAACCCCAACCCCAACCCCAATGCTAAACCTAAACCCCAAAAGCTTAACCCCAACCCTAACCCTAATCCTAACCCTAACCTTAAAACCCAACTCCTACCCAACCCCAGCCATAACCGTAGCCCCAGCCCTAGTACTCAGCCCTAGCTCTAACCCCAGCCATAGCCCCAACCCTAACCCTAACCCCAACCCCAACCCCAACCCCAACCCTAACCCTACCCTAATCCTAAACTTAACCCCTAACCCCAGCCCCAGCCCTACCCTTAGCTCTAACCCTATCCCTAGTCCTAAACCTAACCCTAACCCCAACCCCAACGCTAAACTCAACCCAACCCTAATGCTAACCCCACCCTAACCCTAACCCTAACCCCAACCCATACCCCTTTTCCTATCCCAAAACCTACTGCAACCCATAACCCTAACCCGAACCCGTAACGTTAAACCTAACCCCAAAACTAAACCTCCTTCTTACCCCACAAGAGAGTAATGCTAACCCTAACCCTAACCCCAACCCCAACCCTATCCCTAACCCTACCCTAACCCCAACCCCAACCCTATCCCTAATCCTAGCCCTCAGCCCCAGCCCCAAACCCAACCCCCAACCCCAACCCAACCCCAACATTAACCATAACACTATCCCTCACCCTATCCCTAAACCATAAATCCTAACCCTAACCCCAACCCTAACCCTAAACCCAAACCTAACCCCTGAACTTAATCCTAAACCTAACACTTACCCTAACCCTAATGATAACCATAACCAATAATGCTAACCCTAACCCTAATGCCTAACCCTAACCGGAACACCAACCTTAACCCTAACCCTAAACCCTAACCCTAAACGACGCTATACCCCTTCCCCATCCTTACCCCTATCCTCACCCCAAAACCCAAACCCAACCCCTAGCGCTAACCCTATCCCTAGCCCCAACCCTACCCGAATACTAACCGTAACCCCAACCTAATCCAAACTCTAACCCTATCCTTAGCCCTAACCCCACACTAACCCTAACATAACCCTAACTCTAAATTCTATATGCTAACCGTAACCCTAATACCCTAATCCTAACCCCAACCCTATTCTAAACCCAACCCGAAACCTAAACCTCTTCTAACCCCAATCGTAACAGTAAAGCATACCATAACCCTAACCCTAACCCAAACCCCAACTCTAACCCTAACCCCACCCTAACCTTAACCATAACCCTATTCTAACCCTAACCCTTAATCTAAACTTCTTCTAACCCTAACCCTAACAGTAACACTAACCCTAACCCTAACCCTAAACCCAACCCCAACCCTAACCCCAAACTTACCCTAAACCTAAACCCAACCCCAAACCCAACACTAAGCCCAACCCTAACCCCCAACCCCAACACTAACGTTAACCCTAACCCCAAATCTAACACTCAACCTTAACCCTAACCCCAACCCAACCCCTAATGCTAACCCTAAACCTAAAGCCCAACCCTAACCCCAACCCCAAACTCTACACCCTAATCCAAACCCCAACCCTAACCATAAATCCTAAACAGAAACCGAACCCTAACCCTAAACCCTAAGCCCAACACTAACCTTAACCCCAAACTCCACACCCTAACCCTAATCCTAACCCCTAACCCTAATCCAAACATAACCCCAACCCTGAACTCTAACCCCAACACTAACCTTAGCTCTAGCCATAGCCCTAGCCATACCAATAGCCCTTGCCATAACCCTAACCTTAGCCCAACCTTAACCCTAACCCAAACTCTAACCCTAAACCCTAACCCCAACCCAAAACCTAAACCCTATACCCCAACCTTAACCCTAACCAACCCTATCCCTCACCCTAACCCTAACCGAACACCCAACCCGTACCCCTACCCCTTACCCTATCTGTAACCCTAACTCTAACACAGCCCTAACCCTAACCATAACTTAACCCTATACCTAAACCCTTATCCCTAACCCTAACCCTAACTCTAAACACTAACCTTAACCCTAATTCTAACACAACTCTAACCCTAACGCTAACAGTAACCGTAACCACCAATACTAACACTAACCCTTACCCTAACCTAACCCCTAACCCTAAACCCTAAACCCTACCCCTAACCCTAACCCTAAACCAACCCTAACCCTAACCCTAACCCTATCCCTAAACCCTTATCCCAACCCTAACCCTAATCCTAAACACTAACCTTAACCCTAATGCTAACACAGCCCTAACCCCAACCCACCCTAACACCAACCACAACACTTAACCCCAACCCTAACCCCAACACTTAACCCTAACCCTAACTATAACCCCGCCCTAGCCTTAGCACTAAGCCCAGCCCCAGCCCCAACAGTAACCCCAAACACTAAACCCTAACCCCAACCCTAAACCCAACCCAACCCTAACCCTAACCCTATATCCTA